>VSDK01007408.1:232516-382102 GCA_009767595.1 Symbiodinium kawagutii | reverse complement strand
ATGTGTGTATGTATGTATGTATGTATGTATGTATGTATGTATGTATGTATGTATGTATGTATGTATGTATGTATGTATGTATGTATGTGTCTGTATGTATGAATGAATGTATGTATGTATGTATGTATGTAGGTGGGTGGGTGGGTAGGTATGTATGTAGGTAAGTATGTATGTATGTGTCTGTCTGTCTGTTTGTCTGCATGGATGGATGGATGGATGCATGTATATATCTACATCTGTATATGTGAATTTGATATGATGACATATATATAGCGTAATATATATATATAATAGAGTAATATATATATATAATTATGTATATATGTCTACCATATTTATTCATGTGTGTTGATTCTGTTCAAAATATCAACAAATACAGTGTGTACCGTATAAATAAATAAATCAATATGTATATATATATATATATATGAGTACAGTATATGCATATATAACTACACATATACACAGGATCACACAGTTGCATGAAGTTTTGTGTGCGTGTGAAACAATCCAGCTACCAACCCCTCTAAAGAACCAAAAATATGTTCAGGACAAACAAGCAGTCATTCCCGGACAAGTCGCAGCAAGTGTTGACTATCTGCATTGCTCCTGCAAACTGAGTTCATTGCAGTCATGTGCTTGCGGTTGCTGTCCCTGAGTGGCACTGAAACTGGAAGCAACCAGTGTACGGGTCACCACTTCAATTCTCCAAATAAAAAAAATCAAGCGTTGACGTTGTAGCAGTTGTGGATGTATGGTTTTCCCATCTGAGCAATGAATAGACTGATCAACGCTGGCGCCCAATTCAGCTTCAGGAACGTTCGCAGTGCGCATGCGTCCCTTTATGACAAATCTCCGCCTTCGCAAACAAAAAATATGCAAAATTGCCAAATATGGTACAGTAGTTGCTTACATCCAAAATCATTTTTTGCTTAGTTGACTAGGAACATGTGAAGTGAACACCAAAGATTGAGTGCAATGGTTTCTCTGCATGTTCAAGATGTTCAGCAGTTACCAATGTGAACGGATACACCGCTATATTCACCAAGTTTGTTGAAGATTTTGCGAGCTTAAAGGGTACCCACAAATCAGGAACGTTTTCTCAGGTTCGATGTTCAATTCGCACGTTTTTCTTGTTGCTCAGGTTGCCATTCACTTTTCTCAGTTTCTTGTAAGGTGGGGGTGAGTAGCCCCGACAACGCATTACCCAAATACTCCATGTATATTACAATGTACCATCCATGAACCCATCAAACCACGCAGTTTTGTAGATAAATCTACCAGCATCATGAAGTATCTGGGACCGCTGGCATTGAAGTGCCGCCGCTCTGAGGCTCCGGCTGAAGTGCAGCCTTCACCAGCGTAGGATCTTCTTTGCCTCGGAATTGCCATGTAGCTTGTGCTGGGGGAGGACCGGAGACGATTCAAATGATTCATCATGGTACTCCACTGTGTGCGTGCACCCCTGACTTGTGGGAATGCATGGGGAACCCAATGATTCATAAACCTTATAGGAATCCAAAGGAATCCAATCCAACAAACTTTCGATTCAAAGAACTGGCTTTCCAAGACTAGGTCACAGGCTGTCAAGCTTGGTGTCGATTGGAGTGGTCCTTCAAGGCCAGCGAGGCAAGTTCACCATGTCATGGCTTCGTGGCTTCGCCGTGTCCTGAACTTCGCAACTCGCGTTCCATAGACCGAAACGCCCCAAAATGCCTGGCCGACAGCCCAACATTGTCCTTGACGGTTCAACCAGCAATGCGATGACAACGGATACACCACGATACACGACAATACACCCCAGGGGTATGGCTGTATGTCTGTACGTCTGTATGTCTGTATGTCGGTATGCCTGTATGTCTGTATGTCTGTATGCCGGTATGTCTGTATGTCTGTATGTCTGTATGTCGGTATGTCTGTATGTCTGTATGTCTGTATGTCTGCATGTGTATGTTTGCCTCTATAGGTAGTACAAAACCTAGTAGGTGGCACATAGGTATAACACCTTCTGTAGCTGGCATACATACTACCAATTGTACCTGAAAGATGAGTACACAGTACATTTGAGTACACAATACATTGAAGTGATATGTGGCATGCATACACTATAAGGGCCTACAGGGTGGGCTCATGTGTATTCACGCAAGCGTTGAAGAAATCTGCCGGCCTGGTCGGCGTGTCTGGTGTCGATTGCTGTGTTTGTGATCAGCTGTAGCTGCAGAGTTTTCTTCCATCATACTGGGTGTTTCTCAAAACAGGGGTACCCCAGTTATCATTCTTTACTGTACATCAACCGTCTAGAGTAAGTTACTCAGCGGCGATACCACGATGTCTTCACAGTGCTGAACCTCATGTCATTCAAGGCCGTCGCAGGATGACCGGAGATCCATTCAACTCATTGTGCTTCTTTGGGGGTACCCCCCCAAATTGTTGGTTTATTGCTACAAATGGTTCAAAACGGATGATTTGGGGGTTCCCTATTTTGAGAAACATGCATATGAATGAAGCTATATCTATTCTCAACCAAATGAAAAAATATCTTGAATATCACAAGCTAGATTGCTAGATATGGTGCTTCTCAAGTCATAGGGAACCCCCAGTTATCATCCAGTTTATTGGCCACGATTGACAATATACACCAACTATTTTGGGTGTGTCCTCTAATTTGAGCAACACCCATTACATATATATATATATACACACAAGTATGATTCAGTATGTAATCAAATAAATACGTTTCAAACACGCAGTCCATATGTGGGATGCTTAGTAGTGATTTGCAAATTATTGCTTTTGTGATTTCACAGCTGGATGCTTTCTTCAATGAAAATAACCAATGACCTCCAATGACCATTCATGGCCACACCAAAAGAATTGTGACTGGGCTATGAACCAATTAGGAAGCTGGTTCGTAAGTAATCAACAACTACTCGTAACAATCATTCACCACCATTAACCATTAGCAAGCATTCATGACAACCCATTGGTCAATGGATCCACCAACGTCTCTTAACCAGTGGTCAGTTCACCCTGTACCCCCTGTGTACCATAACTAACCATTCTATTCTATTCTATTCCCTAGTATTGTTGGTCATAATCCTCCATCGTTACTTCTTAGCCATTATATGCCAACATTTTCCACTATCAACAATCATTCTATAACCCAATATTAACCATTAACTAACCCATTATTGATGGTCATATCAACCCATCGCCAAATATTTGTGGATACACCTTGCTCTAAACTCTCGAAAATTGCGCCTGCCAGGGACCTTCTTGGTCATTCTCGGAGACGCCTGATCCTAGGCGGATAACTGAGGAAGGGGGTTTTCCATAGGTTTTCCATGCCCTTGCCCTGGTAAAACCAGCAAAAGGGGGTGGTCGTCCAACTCTGGGCATGGTCTGTGCCAAAACTTGAACCCCAGCCAGCCAAAAACTGCGAAGGGCTTGTTGCCAGCAAGAACCATAGTGGTGATCAACTAGTCGTGGTGAACTAATAGTGGCGGTGAACTAAGAGTGAGCAAGAACCTGTTAAAGGTCGCAATGGGGTTCCCTGTTGTTCTGAGGTTCCACTTGGGGACGCTCCAAGAATGGGTTCCCGCTCCAAGTCTTGACAAATGAGCCCCAAAATGCCTGGTTGCGAATGGGTTCCATTCAACTGTTGGTAGAGCTCATGATTTCAAAAAAATATCAGGGATATCATAATTTGTTTTGATTATTAGACTATTCAGTGATTATGATTTGGTATATCCTTTAAAACTCCTAGGATCATCCCCAAAGACTGTTTAGAGATATTCACGGGATTATCCCCAAAAACTGTTTTGAACTGTTTTTTTTGATCTTCACATGAACTATTCATTGGAAAAAATCCCCCAAAACTGTATCATCCCAAAGACTACTTGGATATTCACAGGATTATCCCCAAAAACTCAAACTGGATCATCCCAAAGTTATCCCCAAAAACTCAAAAACTGTATCATCCCAGTCAGACTACTCCAAATTGGATGACTTTTCTCCATCCAACGAACAGCTCCCTGGGCTCCCAGCCGCCCAGCTGGGCTCCCAAGCGGAGATCGCGGTTCGGCACGTTGGCTTCCCAGTCCTTGGGGGCAGCGACAGCCCCATGGGATCCGGGGACCCATGGGGGGGGACCCACCAGGCGGTGGTGCATGCGAGCGCAGCCGGCCTGACGCGCTTCCGGGGGCCGGTGAACCCCGGGAAGGGCAGCAGTGACATGGAAAATGGAAAATGTACTGCAGATAATCTGCAAATAGTATAGCAAAGATTATCAAAGGTATATATATAAGTAGTATTCAGTAGTTTACTAAGCTTTCGTTGAGCTGGTATAGGTAGTACCTGGTAGTCAACAATCGGTTTGTCATTTACAGGATTAAATCAGTGCAAGGGTACTTTAAAAACCCTCACACAATCGAATTTGCACCCATCTGTGAATATTGTCATGTGCATAAGGCAAACAAATACAAGAACAATATACATACGTTACATGCACGCTTAGTTTCAAGTCTGATCGACTCTTGCCAGGAAACAGAACGTGCAGACATGTCGAGACATGCTTGTCATCATAGCGAATTTAGTTTATCTATGTCCTATTCAGAACTTGCGACTGCAAATGTGATTATTGCAAATTGGTATATAACAACCTCCCCAACCCTACAATATGGCACAATCCAAGAGAAGAATTGTAGATCAATCACGTGTGTTTACTTTTTTTGTAAATTGTGGCGGTAAGTGGTATCGAAAAGTGGTACCGAAAAGTAGTCGCTTGTCTTTGAAAAAAACATCTTGGAATGTTGGAGCCAGTATTTCGGTATACACAAATCCAAATATGTTCCATGGTTGGTTATGCACACTACTGGCCACGAAACCTACAAAATCTGTCCTACAAAAGATTTTGTACCTCATGAACGTGCTAGATGGGTGTTCATATACAAGACTGTCTTAATATACAAGACTGTCTTACAGTCGAGTGTTCTGATCGTGGAGCGTCTTGCAGTCGACTCTCCAGTTCTTTCAGAGTGCCCATTTTCGGCCAGGCGCTCCATCAGCTCCCCCGGCCATCTAAGATCCTCACATCCCGGCCCGAAAGGCGCATGATCACAGCCTTGAATTCCACCTCACCTGAGTGGAGCGGCTGGTGTAGCTGGATGTTGAAGTCATGGTAGGCGAATCTTGATGTCTTATGTCGATGATCCAGTTGGCCATCATTGGTCAATGGACGGCTAAGTCATGAATCATGATGAATCATGATGGCTAATTGATGGTTCAATAATGGTTCAGGATGGTTGGTTTGTATAGCTGGCCGGTACCACGACCCGAGTCAGTGGTCGTTCTAACAACCACAACGACCACCGTGCCACCACAACTTCGCGGGCTTCGAAGTCGCAAATCTTCCCTATTCGAAACGCGCTGAGTTGTGGGCGGAATGGCATGCTCTTGATGTGCACTGTTCCAGCCCAAGTGGGGAACCTGAGCTAACCAGGATGGTTGGTTCACTGGCAACACTGCCGGCATGAAACTCGGTTCCCTGCAGATCCGGTGATGTGCAGAGTTTTGCGCCTGACAAGGTGACGGCTGATCCCGGTTTCAATTCAAATGATCAGCCCGCTCACATGCAAGCAATTCCGTGCCTGCGTATAAATGCAAACAAACAAACTCATGTTCTGTGAAATATGTGTGTGTGCACAAGTATTTTCATACTCATACGTAACAGTCCACTTCGCGAGACTTTCTCCAAGAATGGAAGTTGACAAGTAGGAAAGGAACATCAAGGCGACTTCTTGCAAAACTGGAATCGAAGTTGACAAGTTGAAAGTTGAAAACAATCACTTCTTGACTACTGTGACTTTTGCTTTGGCTACTCTTCTCTTGACTACACTGTGACTTGTGACTTCTCTGCTTTTGCTACTTTTCTCTTGACAACTTGACTTTTAGGTGCTTTGCTTCGGCTACAATTTTGGCTACTGTGACTTGTGACTGTTTTGCCAGTTGTTTTTTTGTTACTTGTTGTTGCTTGCTACTTGTTTTTTCTTGTTTGTCTTGTTACTTTTCTTTGTTTGCTGCTTGTTACTTTTCTTTGTTTGCTGCTTGTGAGTTCTTATTTGTTAGTTGTTTGTTATTTGCTGTGTGTTAGTTGTGTTGTGGTTGGATATTTGTTGCTTGCTGTTTGTATAATTTGTGATATGTTTTGTGGTATTTGTTATTTGTTAGTCAGTTGTTGGTCACTTTTAACTTAATTGCTAGTGTCCGTAAGACGGATGTTTTCGATCCAGACTTCCTTTTGATAAAACATTGTGTTCATTCCTTTCTGGACCCCTGCCAGGGGTAATTGCAAAACAAAAAGACGATGGACGGTCGTTACCCGATCGTTTGCTTGCTTTTTGTCTAGAAAAAAGGATTTCCAATGTCTTTTCACCGGTCATTTGACGGTAATTTAACAGAAATTTCCGTGATGCAGGAAAGAAAGAAAACAAAATACAAAAAAAACCTGCTCAACAAAGGCGGTGGTTTCTCTGGGTATGTTTATTATGATCTATAATAGTTATAGTTATATATTACTGAGAGAGGCTCCATTATGTTAAGCATTGCAGACTCGTGTTCATTCGTTTTCCAAAATCATCCAGGAATCCTGAGATTCAATTGTTTCACAATCAGCCTACAACATAAGCAACCTCTCCATCCATACATGACACAGTGGGCCCGGGCCTTTCTTGATGTCCCACTTTCCAAGCCTCAGAAGCGCGACTTGAACGCAGGTAGGTCGGACAGAAGCGTCATGCCGCCGAGATACTCCTCGCATGAGCCAACCACGGAAACGTAGTCGCCCAGACCCGTGCCGGCGCAAACCTGGCTATCCAAGGCAAAATGTTCAAACGTTTTCAAACACATTCAAGTTTTGATCATCATGTTGAAAATTGGTTTCAAAATGTTTGGCAAAATCCAAGCTATCCGGAGATCAACCAGTTTCGCTCTCGGTCTCAGACGACACTGAAGTGGAGCTCGTCATTGAAATCTGGAAGCCCGGGTCGCGAACCATGATGGACAGGCTGTGGGAAAAATGTTTTGCGCATGCATTGTACTTTTTTGTTGGACGCGAGTATTTCAAAAACAAGACCTCAAAAACACGTGACCAAAAACACATAGGAAGTGTTTGGGACAATTGGGGGGGAAAAAGAGAGGCAAAAGATTGTCCTACGATTATGCGCGATTTTGATTTCTTCGCATGCCAGCGCCCCAACACTGCCGGTAAAAGTGCATAGGTGGAAGTGGCACGACTTGCCCACAGTTGAGTTTGGTTCCCGGTGACACTCATCACAAAATACATGCCACACAATCTTTACCCGTTTTTGGTCGGCAAAAAAACACAGTGACAAAAACATACAAGAACAACTTAACAATGCTAAATTGTTATGTGTGTGCAAAAGCAACTGCGCGACGTATGTTTCATTGTTTTTTGATTTGACTTGTTGCATGCATTTCATTGTTCGCAACCCAGAATATCTACGCTTTCTGGCGTCTTCAGTTTCGACTTATTATCCTGGACATTTTTTTGGATATTGTAATCAAAACCAAGTTTGTTTCTCTCATAATTGCCTACAGTCTCTACAACGAGAGTAATTGGGGTACTTCCAAATCATTTTTTGTACATGAGTCATTTACAGCATTTCATAACAATGACATGTAATAAACCAATATAAACCAACCATATCCAACCATCACTTCCCACACTGGCAACCCAGCCATCGTGGGCCCCCATTGGTCGACACCACTGAGTTCCCGTGCCAACCAAACTCGTTGGCACTTTATTCTTCGGGGTCACTGGGACAGGCACGGCCTGGCGCGCCACAGATGCCATGCTGAATCAGTCGCCATGGTTCACCAGCTACTTCACCAGCACTTCACCAGCTTATTTTCAACCATCAAAGGAATGAATTCGCGATGAAATCAGCAGCGAACCACTGGCAAGCTGATCAGCGCCATGTGCAACCTATATATCATACTTATAATTAAACCATTCATTACCCGGCTTAATCAATTAGTCATCAGCAGCTTCCAATCCCCACATCCTCTTTGTTCCTGTCACCGGTGTGATCGCTGTTGCAACATCGCTTTGCAGGTCATCTCAGCTGAGCTGCAAACGTATTCGTCCACTTCATCGGAAAAACTCGTCTTGCGGCTGCGACCTTCCGTCAACCTGCTAGCAGCTCGGGTTCGAATAGATGAGGGAGGTGGACCTTGGGGGAACCCGAAAAAATATGTTTACTATTTCCGTAGGGGGCCACATGTGGTAGAGTGACATAGCTGCCAAATCCTCGGAGTCAAGTTAATTAGGGTGCATTGGAGTATACAGTATGACTGTCCCTGAACAACATCTCCATCAATCCTTCGGAATTTCTTGGGGATTCATCGGTTTGCTGATAAATCTCTCCCCATTCTGATGTTTTTCCTAAGGATATGGCGCATGTCAAATACTCCTTAATCATTAAGTATGAGCTGGCACCATACGGGGCCCTCGTGGAGTCAAGTTAGGAATACAAATCAAACAAGGCCACTTTGTGTGAGCATACCCTGTAACATAACATTGTTATATTCCACACGGCATTTGCATACTCCGGTTTATCTGCATTTTCCCGTGTCCAGCAACGCTGGGTCACCCTCCAAATCATGAACCAGGTCGCCTACGAGGGTGGTTTCAACCCCTATAAAAATCATTTGTCAACCAACCATTTGCTAATAAAAATAACTGTGGACAAATAACAAAATGTTTGAAACTACCAGCCAGTCCTTCCAGAAACTCCGGCGGGAGTTTCATGGAATCATTTTTCAAGGTACCCCGTTACCTTGGAGCAGAGAGGTCCATGATGCCGAACTTCGGAGTGACGGGCCTCGATCATCGATGAGCGGAATCACATGCCGGCCGGTCATGATGATTCCTGGTTGGTGGCTTCAACCCCTGTGAAAAGTAATTGGTCAATCAACCATGTGACAATACTGTAATCAAACGAAAAAATAATAATGTTTCAAATCACCAACCAAATGATGTTTCCCTTCCAAATTCATGAGGGCAGCAGCAAAACCCAACAATCTGTCTCTCCACATGATTTCATGGACGATCACACCAATAATTTGAGCTAGTAGCTTTGCAACCCCGATTTATCATGGTTCACTTGGGATTGCTGCCAGCCCCGGTGTCATGCCCTACTGGCATTGATTGGCTCGGTTTCCGGCTCTGCAGTGCGACCACTGCGGGTGCAAACATCGCCGTCGGCATTCACGGAGAAGAAGCGGTTGTCACCTCAGAAACCAAAAGTCAACAAAACCAACCATCGCCGGTTAAATCGTTTGTGCGTTTCTCAAAATAGGGGTACCCCGAAACCATGCTTTTCTAAGCATCTATAATAACAAACCGACCATGGAAACGGGGTACCCCTTAGCCTATGACTTAAGAAACCACTATAGTTCTACGTTCAGAGACTCCGGGCCTTCCTCCCACACGGGATCCGAGTGCGGGTGGTACTTCACATACTTGTAGTCAACACCTTTGGCCTCGGCGGTGCGAACAGCCACCCTGGCTATGGGTCAAGCAGTTAACCTACCAGCTAATGGGGGGCCCACCAACAATTTCATAGGGAAAACAATGGTTTATAGGGGGGAACCAGGGGTACAGGGTTTTGACCCATAGCCACATCAAAAACCATCACCCAGGATTTCTTTTTGGTAGTTGTTTCACCACTATTGTTGCTTATAACCCCTAGTATTAGCCATTATTCATCATTATTCACCATGCGTTCCCCAAAAAAACCATCAACCAGCCATGTTTTGGTTGATCTGTCGTCATCTGTCCTGGGGCTCAACTGCACTCACCACATCGCAGGCCACCGTTGACGTCCAATTTGGGTAGTGGTCCTGGCGCGGCAGAAGCTGCAGCCAGTGAGTTGGCAGATCGCTTCAATGAGCCAGGCCCACAGCGCACGCAAGCTCCAGGCCCAAGGCTGGGTTCCAGTTGCCCAGCCTGGCGGCGGTCGAGAACTGCCATTTTCGCACTGGCTCCAAGTTCTGATTGGAGTTCATTCATGTCAGCCTGGCTATAAGAATCTCCCCTCTAAATTAAGTGCGCCCACCGCCGGTTTGCAATAATTAACCTCCACTAAATAAGGTGCGCCCAAAATTTTGGGCTTGCCAAATTTTGTGGAACAAAAATATCCTGAACCCTGTCCTGAAGAATGACTGAGACCAGACAAGACATGATCCTGATGTTGGATGATTTCTGGTTTTAATTACTTTAACAATTAGGCCAGTCATCTAGCAATACTAAACTCATGATCCAGATGTTGGATGATTTCTGGTTTTAATTACTTTAACAATTAGGCCAGTCATCTAGCAATACTAAACTCATGATCCAGATGTTGGATGATTTCTGGTTTTAATTACTTTAACAATTAGGCAATTCATTTAGCAATTCTAAACAAATCTAAAATAGATTCTGGATTTCTTACCAATTGGATTTCTTACTCGTCCTTTCAAACAATCCTAATCCTCCAAATAATTCTTTCCACGTTTATTTAGAGGGGTTTGAAAGAAGGGGGGTTAATTATTTACAGGCAAACATTACCGCTTCAGAAACTGGAGGATGACTGCACGTACCCCCATCTATTTTCAGAAACCACCATTCGATAACGCCATGCCGGGGGGACTCTGGGATTGACCCGACAACACGCAGATGTTGTCCGAACCACGTCTCAGCGCGACAGAAAAAAGCCTGGCACGAGACGCGGTGGGATGACTGGAATGTGCGTGGCATGATGCCGACTGTCCAGCCACCAATGTGGTTTCTCAAGCCATAGGGGACCCCACAGTTATCATCCAATCATTGACCATGTATGGTCCTTGCATTAAACCAAAGATTTTGTTGGGTCCTGGTTTGAGAAACACCCATACGTATCATTTACGTATCCATATGTCATAGAAAGAGTCCCAGTACAGCATCTATGCCAGTGGAATGCTCATGGGGAATGGCCGGGTACCACTGAGTCGACGACCAGATTGACGGCTTCGTCGCTCATGACCTGAACGGTCCGACGGTCCATGATCCAAGGCTCCAAGCAAAGCTGCAGCAAACCCTTAGCAGCCATCTAGTCCTTGCATATCCTTAAGCATTAGTCCACTCATTTGGCCCAGGTACTCTCGTGGCAGTTCAGAAGATGAGCAGAAAGAAAGTTCGAAGAACTCAAATTTGAGCCAATGAAATGCTCTGGAAAGCGCTCAAATGACTTCATTGCTTGGTCTTTAAGGTTTGTAAATAGCCTAGTTGAAGGAATTTCTCACCATAGGTTCGTGCGGGGGAAATTGACCACAAAGTGTCCAGAAACCATCTAGGATCACACATTTAAAATCAACGGATGTGGATAAGCAGAGAAGAGGTCATGTTTCTTTGAAACATTTGATGTGCTTATGTCAAAATTCCTGGGTGTGCCCAGTCAGAATTTCGCTTGGCAATGTCCGCCACATATGGGGGCCGGGTTTGTGAAGTTGCTGGCTTCCCTTCCTCGTGTGAAAAGGCTTGTGTCATATCACACCACCATTGGTTGTTACCTGAAATGCCTCTTCAAATTGTTTGCCCGTCAAAATGAGGCTGCCAGAACTTCCTCATAAGGACCTATCAAATATTTTCGGGCACACCTGTTGATGGATTGATTTCTGGTTGAAAGCATTTACAAAAATTGCTGAATGGATGTTCAGTCAGTAACTTGCAGCTTGTTGAGGGATCATGAGATAAAATCTAACAACCCTCGACTGGCAGGTGGGGAACCGACCCGTTTTGTGGGCGGTGAACCAGCTTGAGATGTTTTTTCTCGCGAGGACGGTGGATCGCCGGCCATTACCGGACAACCGCTGCTGCACAGTGCCCACTGGAGGATCACTTGTGCACGATATTTATTCCAAGACTCCTGGCAAAAGAGATCAAAGGAGGTAGATATTCATTCCAAGACCGCCGACAGCTTTTCATCAACTAAGGCTTGACGCTGACCGATATTGGTTCCGATTGCAAAACAGTGAACAACCGCAGCTTAACAGTCAACGAGTTACTACGATGTGTTTCTTACTTATCCCACTGAACCAGTACGAAGATATAGCCACAACCCCTTTAGAAAAATATCCATCAGTCAAATCAATCATACTCAAAAATTGTATATATGCTATAATATTTACCTATACATTTACCTATAAAATGCCACTAATGCAGGGCGTCCATATACCATACCAATCCATACGCCCTACGCGAGCTTCGCATCTGGGATCGATAGATCTGTCGAATCGCCTCTCCTGTATTGCTCTGCAAGCAGCTCCTGGTCCCTTGAAGCCTGCGCCACCTCAGCATAGCACATGGGGGGCACCCCCTTGGGCTATCCGAGAAGGGCTGGACATGTGACACATGACATAACACAACAATGGCTAATCCTGTTTGATAGTGGCTAATCATGCTTGAAAGTGTCCAGTAGGTATAGTAGTAGGTCATAATAGGAATTATTTGGTAGCTAGTCGAAGTTAGTTTGGAAGTCAAACCTCCAACTCATGGAAAATTGCAGCAGGTAGTCTTCCAGAAGAGATGTCAGAGAAGAAGAGATGTCAACATGACTGACAGGAATCGCACAAAATCCTGTATAATTAGTTCATTGGTTTGCAAAAATTGCACGCCACTGCAGCATGAAGCACATTTGTAAGTCAACATTGTAAAAATGCTGACGGTCACCGACCACTCTGGGAAGAGTGCGCGTGGCTGTGGCGAAGAGCGCATTTGCAAGGAACATGGCAAAAGACTGCAGGCGTTTGACCACTTTTGCAAGTTAAGATCTCCAAAGCTGTGACGAGTAAGGCGTTTGCAAGTCAAACTCGCCAAAGACTGACGGGTACCCGAGCTTTTTAATGTTATAGAAGACAATTTGCATGCGGACGCCGCTGCTGCGTCCGAAGAACAATTGCAAGTGAACATTGGCACAAGCCTGACTGCATGAAGGTTCCAACCCGTTTTTGGAGGCTGACGTAGCGACAGGTACAGATTTAAAGAGGGATAGAAAGAGATAAACGCAGACAGATAGGTAGATAGATAGATAGATGGATGGAAAGATAGATGTATAGATAGAAGGATGGTATATATACAGATACTGCAGATTGAAAAAATATCTCAGCAAATACACAGACAATCGACAGTAGATAAGTAGATTGATATGTAGTCAGGTAGCTAGATTCGATAGCTCATTAGATTAGATTAGATTAGATAAGATTTGACTAGATTAGGTTAGGTTAGGCTAGGCTAGCTTAGGTTAGCTTAGGTTAGGTTCGGTTACCTCAGGTTAGCTTAGGTTAGATTAGATTAGATGAGATCAGATTAGATGAGATCAGATGAGATGAAATCAAATGAGATGAGATTAGATCAGATGAGATCAGATGAGATGAGATTAGATCAGATGAGATTAGATCAGATGAGATTAGATCAGATGAGATTAGATCAAATGAGATTAGATCAGATGAGATGACATCAAATGAGATTAGATCAGATGAGATTAGATCAAATGAGATTAGATTAGATTATATAGATTAGACTAGATTAGATTACGTAGATTAATTAGATTGAATTGGATTAGATTGGACAAGATTGGATTAGATTGGATAGATCGATAGATTCCAAGATAGATGTAGCTGAAAATTGATAGACACATAATTACACATATATCATATAGATGGTAAGATAGCTGGCTGCATTTCACATATATCGATACACATACAATTATATACGATTAGATCAGTACAGTAGATCATCAAATGGGCGCTTCTTCAATGGAGGGTACCCCCAAATCATCCAATGTAAATTACTTATAGTAATAAACCAAGCATTGTTTGGGTTTCCTATAATTTTGAGAAACCTTCAGACAGTCTGATAGTTCTTAGATGTCAAACTGGGTCGGTAGACGGTAGACACCCGGTTTACTGATAGGTAGATAGTTGGCCAGTTTGATAAACAAATATGCGAACAAATAGTTACTGTAGATAGATGGGCACGTGCCAAAACAGGGTAACCAATAACACACCAAAAAATGCTCATTTTACTAGGAAAACATTGATTTTTGTGGTACAACTATTTTGACACATACCCAGGTAGCTAGGTAGAGACAAACACACAGTTGGATAGATAGATACTTAGAATATCTTAGAATGTAGATAAATGTCCAAATGGATCATTCTCATCAACCATGCAAAACGTACAGAACGAGAACACAAGGTCCCCAGAGTGCAGTTTTTGGTACTCCAAGCATGCAAACGCATAATGAATTATTATAACAATGTAAAAAATCACACAATTCTCTGGGGACCTACCGTTCTGCTTTTTTGATTCTTTGGGGGTGCCACCATGCTCTAACCCGATTGAATGTTGACTTTGCATTCTTCTTGCTTTTCATCTCCAACTTACCATGATTAACCACTGTTGACCACTGTTCCAATCATGCTTTTCTTAAGTATCAATCAAACATGAAATTCCCATTGTGACAATGGCACTGTTCTCAAACCACGATCACACCGTGTGAGCCACGTCGACAACTCCCAACTTCCAGGCTGCCTTCTGCTTGTACTCGGAAAATTCGGCCTCGGTTTTCTTGGGTCCGTATCAGTAGCAATTGTGCCAAGGCCCATTTCTGGTTTTGAAAACAAATGAATCAGTGAGTATTGACTAGGGGTACTGAAAAAAAACAAGTAACAGCATTCCAATTCTCCATTGCTGTAATCACCAAGCGTTGTTATGCCCCACAACGAACAAACACTAGCCAAGGGAAAGTGATTGCCGTCTGCCAATCTCTCATATGATGGAGAAATGGCCAGCACCAATATCCAGGTACTCCCTGTATCTTATACCCAACACTTACCCACAAAATGACCTGCAGGCTATACATGGTGTATCTGGAACAAGCATTGCTATCGTGAAAAACTTTCACAAATTTCATGGCCAGGTCGAACGACCAGAGCGTAGTGCCCAACGATGTGTTCAGTAATCCCTTTTAATATGTGTGAAACATCGCATGTATAGTAAGGCTCAATAGAAATGTTTGATGATGATTCATAACTAATATGATCACAACTGTCTCAACTAATTATTACGTTGTTCAAAAATATAGAAAGAGATTGATAAATGCAATGCCAATATACCTGTCCTTGATGAACATGGCAATTCTTTGGCAACGCGAATAGATTGGTGACTGGTTCGTTGATTGTTACTAGGATCCTCGTGATGCCATGATGATAAACTACCAGCAGTTTAACAATGGAAATCGCAAGTGGTTTCAGTGTGAATATGGCTGCTTCAGTTTTGCAACCCTCCCAACCTGAGAATAATCATTGATCCCAATTTTAGTTGGTGGTTTACTGCTGCTTTACCAATAGCATTGTCACTGTAAACAATAATATCATCGACGTACCCTTAACCGGTCACCGTCATAAATAACAATTCTAAGCCATTGGGTGTACATGGGTGTGCTATTGTCAATGTCGATACCGCAGTACTGCTGCTGTTAGTCGATCTAAATCAATCATTTCGGATTGCCTTGATGAACAGCTGGACTCAACCGCTGTTGGTTCGGAACAGTAACTTTTGGCTTGGCGAATCATTCGCCATCATTGACCCACCTCATCATCTGGCGGCCGGGGGACGCGGACCTGCCTCTACATCTATGAAGTGGTTCAGACCATTCCTATCCATTGCTAATGAACCTTTATTAACACTTGCAATTATGATATGGTTGGTCATGAGCCCTAGTCATTATTCATGATTGGCCATTGGCCAAAACATGAACAATATCATGAAAGAACCATGGAAAAACAAACCATTTCATTAGTCATGAAGCATAATTATTGTAGATATGGCAGTGGGTCAAAACCCTGGTTCCCCTCATTTAACCCACGTTTCACTAGTCATGAACCATTTCATTAGTTCTGAACCATAAAACCCATGTTCTTTTGCTACTTCTTGCGAAAAGCTTCGGCAGTTCCAAAACGCCGCGTTGCTGCTGCCACGGCACCTGCCGCTCCAAATCCGATGCACAACTGCGATGGGACAAGTCGCCGCGCTGCTCCTGAAAAATGGGTGAGCAGCAAGTAGTGCTTCATGATCAACTACTGATCATCAATGTTGGTCATCATTTTTGGTTGAATAGTGATTCATCATCATAGTGGTTCCTATAGTTGAATGTTGGTCATTAATGGTGGTTCCTATATATCAACTACTGATGAATGATAGTTGAACAACTGATGATCAAGTAGTGGTTCATGAAAAATGGCTGAGCATCAACTATCATAGTTGAATGTTGGCCCTGATAGTTGCTCCATGATTAGTGAGCGGCCAACATCAGTTATAACATGTTACAACTATGGCGGTGAGCAAGCAACGGAAAATGCCGGTTAAGTATGTTTTATATATCATACTGGGCAACACTTTCTTGGAATGTCTGATCGCTGAGAATAATTAACAACGGTTCGGTGAATCATGGTCCATAGACAATGATGGTTGACGATGATGAATGAATTATGGCACGTGGAACAAAACAAAATCACTGTATGATCACTAGTGTGGCGTATTTTGGCACACCCATATCAGCATTCCA
This sequence comes from Symbiodinium kawagutii, assembly GCA_009767595.1. Taxonomy (NCBI): domain Eukaryota; class Dinophyceae; order Suessiales; family Symbiodiniaceae; genus Symbiodinium; species Symbiodinium kawagutii. The sequence goes on along the minus strand of VSDK01007408.1, from coordinate 365,435 downwards.
CTTTCTATGCATCGCCACCTTCGCGCTGTGACCAGTAACCCTTCTAAGGCGGCCAGCGTACCCCTTAAAGAACCATGGGCTATGGATTGGACGGAGCATGGAGTGCGCAGCTATCATTTTCTCCATTTTCTGTACTTGGGCAATGTGAATCAGAGCATATCAAAGCCCTTGACAATCCTTTGTCTAAGGGTTAGCCTGTAGACATGCTAACTTATCAATAATACCATTTCCCTTGGCTAACCATCCATTTTGGGGATACGACAGCCCTTCACAACGCAAGTGCGACGCAGCATCCTCGACCAGGGTCTTGGGCATGTCTCTTTTCTCCATGACGAAAGTGTACTCCTTTCGCTCGCCCTGAGATTTTCAAGTTGGAGGGCAACCCACCAACGTTCGGTCCGAAAGTCAGAAACTGCCATGCATGGCGGCTGAGCAAACCCCCCAGACCTACTCACAGGTTGTTCACATCTGCATACATCTACCCTATTCAAAATGGCAGCCCCCATTTAAGTGAACACCGTCTTCCAAACAAACCAAGGGTCAAAAAAGAAAACAGAAATTAAACTACGGTACATGAATTACAATGGAACGTAGTTTGGTATGACCAATATTACTACACTCATCTTGTTTTGAGGGATTTCCACTTGGCACCATCCATGTCTTCAGCGGTTCAGGAACATGGTCACACTACACCTTGTCCTGGGGTCACCTAGCAACAGGAAATCATCAGAATCATTACCCAAATGTTCCATGTATCCTATATTAACGTACATGTTACCTATCAAATGACCCCAATGTAGGTATAGCATACATGGATATACATGGAGCATCTCAGCAATGGTTTTTGTGCGTCTTTGATGGTCTTTGTAATCTCTGAATAAAACAGATTACAATCCCTAGATATCCCTAGTATGGTCATGAGATCGGGAGTCGCAATAGTTCTATCCACATAGTGACCATCCCCTGGTCCCTCTAAACTCTAATTCAACTACCATCAGCGATCATGGATGACTATGAATCACAAAACATAACCAGCAACCAATGTATTCTTAACATTTCTTAACTATTAACCACTGTTGGTGATCATGACCATCACTGGCTGAAGTTAGATACTGAGCTTGCCACTGTCTCCGGATCCTGTGCTCGAGTTTGAGGACGAAGTTATGAGAGACCCAGGGTAGTCAGGGTTCAGCCAACCATTTTTGGCAGGTGTTTCACCTCTAATACTTGCGGAGTATCTCAAAGGCAGTGAACACTGGTACTCGTAGAAACCAGCAATGGTTGTATCTGATATAAGCATACTCTGGCACAGAAAAAGAACAAACAACCAGTAGCTAGTGGGGTAGCCAACTGTTTTGGGTTTGACCAAAGGAAATGACCCGCACTGTTTGCTCTAATCAGTCTACCAACTTGTTTGCACCAAGATCGACTTAGAAAACGCACTTTCAGCTTTCCAACCGGTACCTTTCTTTGCCAATCGAGTTTTTAAAAAATCTGTGAAGGAAAGTCAAACTGTGATACACTGCAGCCATCCCGGAGCAGCGTTATTCCAAAAAATCCCAACATAGGTTCTTTCCACTCAATTGATCCCCCAGATCCCGAATCCCCACTGCCCTTTCCAACCCGGCCTTTTCACACATACACTCGAAGAGATCGTCTTCTGGAATCGGAAGCTGAATCGGCAGCTGTCCATTTGCACCTCATCAGTCACCACTGTACCATCAATGACTGAGGAAGACGCCGGTATTTCGAGCTGAGGAGGCACGGACCATGAGGCCGGTCCGCCAAAACTAGGTTTAATTAGCTGATTTGAGAAAATCCCTGGGAAAAAACGATGTTTATTCTTTCAGGAGATGTCAGGTTTCAAACTGGCTTGATATTTAATCACCATGTTTCAGCGAGAATTGAAAATCGATCGTCAGTTTCAGGAAGCTCACCAAACGCTTTAACGAGTCGCTGGTAGCTTTCGAAAGACAGGCCATTTCCTCCCTTGGGTTCCCCAGCATTTGGCAAACAGCTGTGGAGTCGACCTCGAAAAGACAAGAAAATCTGCGTGTTTTGCTGCTGATGCTCTGTGTATAGTATATAGCTTCAGCACATGGCACGCTTCCTCCAGTTCTTTTGACGAGTCAAGCTGCTTAAGCTTCTCTGCAGGAAGAAAATGACTTTAAGCACAAATCAAGAAGTGCTGAATGGTTTGGGGGATGCACAAAAGTATCAAAAGTGTACTCTCCAATGAGTTTTCCTACCCAATTCGACATTTTTCAGATGTTTGGGAGGGGGTACTCAGATCTCTTGTACCCCACCCAAGAATTGGATGGCCAATGGCACCACATAGGGCAATGAACATTTTGCCAACTGCTGTCTGTCGTAGTGACATAGTGGCCACCTCTCATCAAAAGTAAAAAGTGGAACACATGCGAGTTGTGTCATGCCTTCAATGGTGCCAAATCGGCTGCCAAATCCAATGATAGCCATTACTAGACCGATTTATCACCAAAGCCAATTATTACGACCAATGGTAAGCCAACCATAAGCCAAAGCCAATTATTATCAGGTATTATTAATAATCTACCAATTATAAGCCAAAGCCAACTACCATTTCTATAAGCCAATTATATATTATCAACCGCTACTAACCTTCAAAAATCATCCAATTCCACAGCCCTGAAGTCATCAGGCTGCCGCCTGCGCCGGGCTTCCCAACCGCTCCGGTTCCGGGCTGGGCGGTGCATCAGGGATCTCGACCCTGAGCCGTTCACCAACGTCAGACTTGGGGCACCAATCGTCATGTTGTGAATCACCATATGGTGGTTTCTCAAAACAAGGAACCCCCCAAAATGGTTGCTTAGTAATGTGATAGTTAATGATAGCGAAGCTTTTTGAAGAATTCTTACTAAACATCATCAACCATTAACAAGCATCAACCATCGTTTATTGTTAGGAACCCCCCAAAATCGTGGGTTTATTGTTAGGAACCCCCAAAATGGTTGGTTTATTGTTCTAAATTTCTAAATGACTAATGTTGGATGATTTAGGGGTATGCCTATTTGGAGAAACACCCATATCGTACCATATGGTAAACCATTGTCAGAATCGTGTACAAGCCATAATGATGGTCATGGCTGGTGTAACATTAGGGAGTAATATTGGATGATTTGGGGGCATCATGACTGACTAAGCAGCATGGTGAAACAATGGCAGAATAGTCAAGAACCATATGGTAAACCATGGTGAATAGTGGTTGACACTGACTCGTGATGATTGATATATGTTGAACCATTTACAAGCCAAATAATTATGGTGGTATCTCAAGGCAGGGAACTCCCAAAAGTTGTGGATGATTTAACATTAGCGATTAATATTGGATGATTTGTGGGTTCAATCGGTTGCATAATAATTCGCCGACAACGGTATGCTGAATCATGATGAATCGTGGTTGACAACGACCTATGATTGATGGATAACAGTGATGGCTGGCGAGTAATGGTCAGTGTCGATCAATGTAGTTGGCTATAATGATAGTCCAAGGATGGAAAATAATCTTGGTCAACAACTATTGTAACAATATCAATTAGTTCAAATTATGATTGCTTGTTCTGATGGATTATGATCAATGAATGATTTGTCATGATGGTTGATAATAGTTCTCAAAGTATAAAAATTTGACACCAACAAGAACCATTCATGATTCTTAACGGCCAATAATACGGTATGTAGAGCCTCAACAACCAACCAATTAGACCATTGACCACTGGATGCAACATTAATCACTTTAGGCCTAAACTTTAGGCATTCTGAGATGATTCGGATGAGTTGACAAATTCATGTTTGAGGAATGACAATTGATAGACAGAAAACAAATGGGATCACAATCTAAGGCTGTTGATCGGGTGTGTCCAAGCCTAATTGAGATGCAGAATGCATTGAAGCCATGAAACATGTTCCCATAGATTTACTTAGATCTAGGCAATTTCAAACATACCATGCACAGAGTATCTGGGTATATGACTTTCATCTTCGCCCCATCCTTGCGGCCCTTCCCCAAGGGCCCAAATATCATGACAAGGTTGATCGCTCGTAATCAGACCATGTCAGAACCCTGAGTGGTCGTAAGTAGGGAAAACATTCACATGTGAAAAAAGCACGTGTTAGGTGTTTTCACATGTTAAGTAGGGAAAATATTCACATAGTTTGCAGGGTCAAAAAGACTGCAAAATCCTAGGGGAAAGGCCCCGTGTGGTCATCCATACAGTCTGCACATGAACATGGCAATGGAAAATCACCCGTATGAATTGTTACCATGGTAATGAAAAATCACAAATCAAAAATTGATCATGAATCATCACTTGGCGTTACACAAAGGATGGATTTCAAGGTGAACCCACCAGTGTGTGACGTCCCGAGCACCAGTGCTGCCAGGTCATGCCTGTCATGAGCACATAATCTGGTACAAATATTCCTACAAATCAGACCTCTAGGAATTTGAACAGTTGAGCCCATAATATGGGATAAATATATCACCTGTACAAATAATGCAGGTGAACATCCCAACGCCATGGACCATTATCTCGATGTTGAAAGTTCGGAAACGCCATGGATTTCCAGGTCGCCATGGATCCCGGGGATGTGCGGGGGTGCGCAATTGCGGACCCTGCTGTCATCCAAGAACGATCGAATTGATTGGGAAAAGTAGGCGGAGATATACTGGACAATTATTGAGATAATCCCGTGGACAATGATATTGTCCAGAGGTGAAAGTACTTGTATCTAGTGAAAGTACCTACTTTCACCTCTGGACATACTGAAAAAATTAACATATCCCATCAGTAGGCAATTTTACCCATTGAAAGCCACTGTACCCCTGCTGTTGACCGCAACTATTATCAACCAATGTTTATGATTTGTGCATATAGACGCGTATTCACCTATCATTGTCGATTAATGTTTTGATCGCAACTCCCCGCCTGCATCTGGCCGCTTCCCCGCAAGCTTGGCTGGCACCCATGGAGCGAAATCTTCTCCAGAGGGCTATGGGTCAATATTAACCAACCAATAATGGGGGATAATGACCGACAATAATAAGGAAAACAATGGTTAATGATGGGGAACCAGGGGATACGCTTCGATATGATTGAAGGCATGGGATGGGAAAAAAACACAGGGCTAATTGATTTTAAATTCCAAAAGGATCGCAAACGTTTGGTGAGGACTCCTTAGCTACTGATATCTGGAAAGTGGATACTGTTCTCCGTAAGGATGAGCCGGCTTGTTCACGATCCGTATGCAGCACTTGTTTGCATGCTGAATTGATTTGAATGGCACTGCTACTTATGTTCATACATGCATTCAAAGACACAGGCAACTTGCACACACTTAATATGTATGTAGCGTCCCGCAGCCGTTGATTCAACTAGTTTGTACAATTCCGAACGTGGCTCAGCTTGAAGCGCTCGATGCTGCGCAAAGGACACGTTGATCACCGGAATGGGACTGGGCCTGGGAATGTCCGTTCCATGACTTGATGTCATGTATGTCATTGTATACCTGCTCATTCACTCGGTTAGTTGGTGGGAAAATCAACAGGAAACCCTTGTTATAATTGTATATAATCGTTATAGCCACCAAAATGATCAGCTAAGCAATCTGGTCACTCCTGGTTAGCCCTCCAAGCATCCTACTCGTTAAATGGTCCGAAGTCGGTTCATCTGAATCCCGAAACCTGTCCAACAGCAAACCGGCCAACAGCTACCAGTCCTGAGCCTGGTTGACGAGCTAGCATCAGCTGACATTCTTCAGCTTGGTCGACGATTTTATCCCCAAACGTACTGGTCACCCGTCGTAATTGCCCAGGTGAAAGCACCGGATTTTGATTGCCTCCAATTGTTTTCCCTGTTCTTGTTGGTGATTCTCCCCATAGTTGATTGATTAATGACCCATAGCCACATTGTTGATATACCCACTACTATTGTTGGTGAACTCATCCCCTATTATTAACCATCAATCAGCCAGAAATCACCAGCCAGGTTGGTTGGTGAAAGCCAACCCATAATATGAAACCATCACCACGCACAGCAGCCGGCTGTTCAGTTGGCATTTTCATCACTGGTGAAACTCCTCTGAGTGCTTTGCACCCGTGGCATTCGGCTGAACGTTGTGGAGACATCCGAGGATGGACGGTTGGAGGACATCAGTACAATGAAGGCATCTGCAACTGCTCATGGTGGTGCCCGTAGGCATCAATGCATATCAATGCTAGCTTCTTATCAATGCTAGCTTTCCAAAAAGACTTATGTTTTCACACTTTCTAAACTCTGGTGCAACATGTGCAACCCTTGCGCAGTGATGGGACATTGTATCTGTGTCAGTATCTGTGGCTGCAGCTTTCCCAAAAAATGTTCATCAAGTCTTCCGATGGCGCCGCAAGAAGTCTCTTCTCAGCTCCCAGTTTGATGTTAAGGTTGGCCCCCGACAGTTCTAAGTTGGTGAACATGACTAGGAGAACTACCAAATATGACAAATCCAGCTGTATGTTGGCAACAAACAAACCTTTGCTTTTCAGTTGCCTCTATGGCAAGTAAAAGGGTACAGTACCTCAAGGAACTGCTCAAAATGATTGGTCATGTTGGTCCCCCCACTGTCGGGCGGCCTAACCATAGGACTAGCTGGAAGGATTTGGGGTTACTAATACTGCATGTACCACCCTATTGCGATTCATCGGAACCGAATCCACTTGTTGGTCGTTGCTATGCCAAGAATAGGGGCCATTTGATCGTTGGTTCAATTGTTCTGCAAATGACCCGGGGACCCTACTAAATGATCAACAATGATCATGCTCATTGATGCTTCAGGAGGATCTTGGAGGGACACATACACGCAAGCGCGTCGTGCATACGCAAGTTCACCATCGCAGGTGAGTTGCACTCGCTGGAACCCCGCAGGAACTCAGAGTTCACCGCAACACTCATCGCTGCTGAAGGACGCCAGTGGCTGGTGGTTCAGTGGTCATCGACCAATCCAAGGAGTCTGAACCCTTCATGAACCTTTATGAACCATTTCCTAGTATTCTTCCAACCATGATATAGCCATTACATACACATGACCATCAACCATTGCATGACCATTACATAACCATGAAATAACAAGTTACTGATATAACTAACCATTTATATACAATGTATTATTAAATAGCTAAATAACCATCAAGAAGGAAAACATCTTTTGAGCTCCGCAAGTTAGATCAAATGGCCACTGCAAGCCTCGTTCGTGTTCCACTATGGTTCACTTGCGTTGGTTTGGACAAAAGCTTTCCTATTCAACATGATCATCTTTGGTGGAATTTGAATATCGACATTGATTGACAAACATGCCCCTATGCACATCCACACCCTGATTGACCTTCAGAGAAATTCAAAGCATGATGTTCCCGGATTTTCATAGCAACTACAATGCTTAATCTTAATTACATGCTTCATGTCAGAAAAGGTCAGCAACCAACTGGATTGTTATCTCTGCTTCGCCGCCTCCAGTGCTGTAAGTCATGCTCCAGCATGCAAACGGACGGGGGTGAAATCTGTGCCAAACATGTGGTCTTCGAATGTCCAGATTAGCTCTTTTGTGCTCTGCTGGCTGACATCATTGCGAAAACCACACATGTTGGTGTCTTAAAAGGTACTGAACCCCAATGCCAACACAATTCCCCACGCAGAAGCGTTCAGGACGTGTCATTGTTTGGAGTGGGACACCACGAGAAAAAAAATGTGGGTGCCTGACAAACTTTATCTGGGATCATGGTTTTTGACATGTTTTTAAGACACTGAACTGGTGCGGAGTTGCCGGGCCTTGCTTTTGGCCCTCACTCCGCTGCACGCTTGCGAAAGTCTCGTAGCTCCTGGCGCTGGAGGGGAACCAAACCGAATTCAAAACATGCAAGTTGATTTGGTTTGATTTGGATTGGCTCCCCTGAAATTGAATTTGGTTTGGTTTGGTTTGGCTCCCCTGAAATCAAATACAAAATTTGGTTATTCAAATTGAAAAAAACGACCAGCAAGTCTTGGATATCTTGGACAATGACTTGAAAATGACCTCTTTTTCATTCATTGATACATCTAGCAGCCAATCAATAACAATCATGTGTTTTAAAAAACTATCGTCACAACCAGAAGTTTGTACTGAAAGTTCTTTCACGGACTGGCAAGGACAGGACAGCAGAATCGCCCCAGATTCCATGAGGCTTCATCAACCTTCATCCCAACCCCAGCCCTGCATCTGTGGCAAGAACACCTCTCACCGGCATCAAATATCAACCAGCCGTGGTCCTTGATGAGAGGAATGACATTTTTGCCCTCCGTCGAGTAATCCCGAATGACTTTCTGCGGAAGTCGGTGAACGAAGCGGCGCACAAAGGACCAATTCTGGCACCCTCAACCCCAGTTGAAGAGAACATGATCATGGGATATACACACATATATCATATTTTGTATTGCATGGTTTTGGACAAGACGGGACTGGTATTTCCATGTACTGCACCTCGGTTGGAATTTTCACCTACAGGTCTGTACGTCGTGATTGACCCCTCCCTGACCCCATGCAACCTGGGGGTTTGATTCTGGTCATGATCAACAGCTGGTTCTGAGCCCCTATATAATCATGGCCAATGCTGAAAAGGCAACCATCGCCTTTCTTGTGGTACACCCAAAACAGCCCCACTACGATTTTCGGCATCCAACAGTGGTCGGGAGCACCCTTCTTGTTGACATGTACATGATATGATATTCACATGATCGCACATGAAATCAACTAATACTTCAAAACCGATAGACCTTGTCAACAGTTAACACCCCAAAATAAGGATTCATGCGCATGACATCATCGTTGAACAATGCAAGACCCATAATTCGAGACGGTCATGGCCATGTCCATCATTTTCCACCAAGTGTGCACAGGACCACGTTAGCGGACCGGCAGATTTATGTAGCATACGGGTGCTTCTCATAAGAGGGGCAGCCCCAAATCCTTTCTATTAGTCAATTATAGCAATAAACAAACCATTTATTTTGGAGGTCCCTGATTTTGAGAATCATACATGTTCCCTATTTTTGTTGGTGCTTGTCCCCCCCTTATTGGTTGGTTCATATTGACCCACAGCCATATAGCATAGACATAAGCACTCATAAGCAACAAGAGAAACCTTCAAAATCATTGGTCCAGGCCCTGAAACCGCGATGCCTCTGCATAGGCGTGAAACTCCAGTGTATCTGCCTGGCAGCCGAGCCGGGCTTCAGTACGAATTGCGCAGCCCGAGTCGTGCGACGAAGCAGAGTGAAACAAAATGAAATATACTGTACAGAATTTATATATGATCCATGGTGTCTTAACAAACATTAAATCAACCCTTCCAAAAGCATCTGATTGGCGGCAATTAAAATGAATATACAACTTCCAAAATAGACCACGTATGCAGTTGTATGCATATGATATCATTTGATTTATTTATATTTATTTCTGATGTATTTCTTCCAAAATGAATACACAAACTTATCTCCAAAATAGAGAGTGATATCGGGTACACCTTCGACCAGCTGCGACACCGACAGACCCAGCATGGCCGGTGCACCCTGACCCTATGGCTGTATCAATCAGGACAGCCTACCCATGAGCCTCTGCCGACCACGTTTGAAGGGGGCTTCATGAGGATTTGGCTCATGATTATCATCGTCAAACTATTGGAAAGGTACTAATAAGCAGCCAAGCGGTTAACATCTTTGACAATGATCCATTGAGGATCAGATTGCTCCGATTCGTTGACTAACAAGTTGTTCAAAAGTATCTGAAGTAATCAAGTAAACAATATATACTTCCAATAAAAGCTGCCGGATGTCCACCAGTTGATGGAGCGCCTGTGCTGATAGTTAATTATCTCACATTCACTGATCTTGCAAGTTTCTCACTGGAATCACAACAGCTTGTGAACAAGTGATTTGCCATAGCCTGTGAACAACGATCTAATCATCAACCATCATGATCTGATCGGTGAGTTATAGGCCATCCCAAAAAATATCATTAAATTAATCAATGTTAATCAAATTTGACCAACCGACTATGCCAAATCTTGGGACAACAATGGAACATATGATCGTTTCTCAAGCCAAAGGCGACCCCCAAATCATCATTTATCTCAACCAGTTCTAGTGATGAACCAACAATTTGTGGGTCCGCTATGACTTGAGAATCTTGAGAAACACCTATATTTGAAAGCACCCCCATCATGCACATAGGATGACCACAACAACCGTGCGGGGTTCGGGTCCAGCGCAAAACCTTCTGGCGCCTCAATGACCTTCTTCGCATGAGCAGCGACGGTCTTGTCTCCATCCTTATCCTGGTGGGGATGCTACAGCTGGTACTTGGGCATGCTACGGCTGGTAGATGGAGACAAGATGCATGATAGGATGGAACTCTATGATAGGATGTATATGGATGTATCCATCTTGGTAGTATCATGATGGTTCTAGCACTCGAATCAAATCTCAGCTCGACGCATGAGACTCAGCGCCAATCAACAGCAGGATAGCAACCAGCACAATCGTGATATCAAGAGGCTATAGGGATGGTTGTCAACAATGGGGTACAATATAGGTGACTAATTGATTTGGATTGAAAGTTTGATGCCGGAGTCCAAAATCGCTTTCTGATTTGGCGTGTTCAGAATCAGCTAGGATTCCACAAGGAACCATTTGTGCATATTTCAGGTAGCAAACAGACTTTTGATGGACAACGTTGGTCCAATGTCTGGTTGAATGATGGGTCGTGTGATCGTCTTAATGTGAGAATGACAAGCCACCCATATTTGAGGGAAATCATAAGCTATCTATGATTAAACTCGTGGTGCCTTTCTGATCTGAATCTCCCAGTATATAGTATGAGTAGATATGACTAGTAAAACTCCAGATCGGGAAATGAAGGACTCCGACTGGAAAAGTGCTGTTTCTCAATGTGCCAAAAAGAGACTAGAACGACCATGGACTCTACGTTTGCTAGCCGCAAGACAGTGATTGTCTGCAGTTTGAACCTTTATGGCTTATCCACATAACGCCGTATCATGATGCCCTGATATGAAGCCAACACATGCCAATCCCCCGTGGGCAACTCAAACGATGGTATTGGCGCTAGCTTGTGATGGCGTCGATTTGCAGCAACCAAGTTGGTGCACAGAGGCTACTACTAGCAGCCCTCCCTGCCGCAAAAAATACTCAAGGAGCCCAAACAAGCAACAAACGACTTAATAAGTAATGACTTGATCATTTCATTTAAGGATTTGACTCCTGTGGATTGTGACCATGTATATCCCACTGCAACTGCTTGTCTTTGGCTGTTTGTCCTCGTTTTTCTTTCTTCTCATCAACTCCACCTTGGCCACTGTCAGTTCATTCGAGATCCAGCTCGTGATTGGTGAATTTGGTGGTTTATAAACCATCAAATCGGTCCAGTATCAAACCACGACATTACCATCGCTGCTCCAACATGATGCCTGGTACCCAACTATGCATGATTGGGATATAATTGGGCACCAAAATGCGTCCAAGTTGATTGCCTGTGTGAAGCTTCCCGTTCAGCAAGCAATACAGCACTTCATCTCCAATTTTGAAAAGCTGCCCAAACAAAGCAATGTCTGGCGGCTGACTGGTAGCATTTAAGATGTGTCGAAATAGTTGGAGGAGGAGGCCAAGCCCAAGCGTGTATCTTCCAGTTGGTCTCTCCCTTCAGTGAGCCAACATGAACCAACCAGAAATTTTGACTCTGCTCATTTTCTATCTAGGCTTCTCCATAAATCAAATTCCAGCCCACGTCATTACCATGCTGGGAAACAACTCCATTGACAAAGCCAGTCTGGGCCCCTCAGGGAATCCAAAGCATCGGGAAATCTGCATTTTCTATTGAACCAGCTACTGTCTGGCGGGAGGTGCAGGACAACAAAATGATGAAGCCAACTGCAAACCGGTCTCAAATTCAGCTGTCAAAACAACGCGCTGTTGGGACAAGGCGACCTGCTTCTTGTGCTCCTGATCAGCCAATGGCAACAGATTTGCAATCCAATTCTTTTGTACCAAATCCACCTGTCTGGTCAAAAATTGGACACTTCCCAAAGTCCGTTGTGAAACTACCAGTCTACCAATCTACTCCCAACATGACGAACCAACCTCTGCCACAACCAGTTTCCTGTCGCGAAACTGATCTCCAGCTGTGGATGCTGCCCAGGCAGCTCTGGATTCCTGTCCTCGGCCAGCTTTTTAGCGGCCTCGTCTTTCAGGCGGTTCTCTTCTTGCTCCTGGGGGCAACAGCAGCGCCAGCCACCTCCAACGAGGTGAATCCTCACTCGATATTCACAGGAACATGAGCAAACTATTACTTAATGATAGTGGATGGATATTTTACATATGATATTCATTCAGTGGAACTAATTCTAACATTCATTCAGAGGAAACTAATTTCTACACATGATATTTACACTGAACGTGTTTGTATGTAGTGGATATATGTGTAATTATCATACAGTGTACATACACTGGATCTGGCTGCATTGTGCTAGTTGTCAACCTGAAGTAAGCCGATTAGGCAATTATGTCCCTTATTGACCACGGTACCACTTCAATAGCATTTTTTGACAACTGAAATTAGATGAAATTAGCACAATTGAGAATGCTGAAAATGGCTGCTTGGTTGTGACTCATTCAGATGGCCAAGAGCGAGTTCCAAAAACATTTGATGATTAAGACCCCACAAGCAGGATTGTGGACAAGCAGGATTGATTGGTTCCGTATGTTGTACCATGAAATACCTGTCAGGAGCTATACTGTTCATCACCATCAAATAAATATCAACTATGTTAAATTGTCAACAGGTCGGTGAATCAGGAAGTCACCTGCAAGATTGTGCTCAAATAAACATGGCCGCCGTTGCTTTCAGATGTGTAGATGTACAAACATGGTTGCAATGGTACAATAAAATATGGCACATATATATATATATATACATATATACATATATTTCTTATAATATATATATATATGTGTTGAGAGAGAGAGAGAGAAAGAGAGAAAAAATGTATGGATATAGTTCCTCATCACAGCCGAAAGCCACTGTGCCAACCATCCCCCAGTTTTTCATGGTAAGCGGATAGCCGCAACCAGCAGCCACCAGCAGCGCACCTGAGAAATCCGCCCGTGCCACGTCCCGTTCCCTGCCTGTTTGTCCAAGACCTTACACCACTCGGCCAAGAACTTGGCTGTCTCAGCATCTTCAGCCTTCTCCTGGGAACGCTGCTGAGTGGTTACCACAGCTGGTAGTTGAATTGATGACCCAGAAAGAAGATGAAGCTGTTGACTGGTATGGTATCAAAACTGGTATGGTATTTGATGGTATTAGTTCACCTATACTTGGTAGTACAAGGTCCACTCAAAATTGCCGGGATGCTATTGAAATGTATGGCACTTGAAGGGATATTTCCGATGGTTGGTTCCGCGCCATGACCTCTTGTAGAAACTTTGGACTACGACTCTTGCATGCATGGCTACATTTCAAGATGTATGATTCTACCGTGTGAATTGCAGTAATTACTCAGTACATCTCAATATTTTGTTCAAGGGGAGTGTGTGATTGTGAAGATTCCACCTCTCTCCTGCAGTCATATTCTGCATTGCCAAGTACCTTTTGCTCAAGATCGCTTTGGTACGAGCAAAAGGACTTTGTAGCTGAACAGGTGCCACTTGAGTGGTAGAGTATTAGGTAAAGTCCCTACTTTGGTGTGGTTTCACTGGCCTGCTACTTTCACAGGTACTTCCTGTCCGTAGCTTGGTTCATTGATCTTCCAACCCCCCTGGCCCGCCGGTGCTTCTCCCACCTTGGCGCGAGCGTTCTGCTTCCGTTGGATTTGAGCCTGCGCAGTGACAGCAGGAACTTCACCCTGCCAAGAGACCGACATAACATGATGATCCATTCAAATGATCTATCTCTATTGATGTATATGATTGTATATGGACATCTATTGTCTATTAAAATGCTCTTTATATGTATTGATGTATATACATGATAGATGTAGCATGTATATACAATTATGAATACATTGTCTATTCAAACAAAGCTTGATGATCGATTATGGATGTACTCTACTCTACTGTAAACCAAACAAATCCTGTCTGTGTATTAGTACAACAAATCAAAACGCAATAAAACTCATATGCACATACTGTACCGTCAACAGGATAATCAAGGTAGGGTCACGTCACTGTGAATGCGTTACGCATTGCTCTTAAGGTTCGGGTGACACGCTGCTGATAAATGCACGATTTCCGAGAACCCACCATTGCCAATGACGTCACGCCATACGTTTGACAAATTCCATACCAGCATCATTTTTCAAATAGACCTATATGGTAGTTTTTCAGAATAGGGGACCCCCCAAATCATCCATTAACAATCATTATTAATGATAGACCAACCATTTTTGGGGTTCCCTGTTCCAAGAAACACTTATATAGATGGATCACGGTCGTTGACGATCAGCACACCCTTCACCCTAGCAGTCGGGATGTGTCATCAACGGTAGCGGCGCAGATTCGACAACGGTCCCCGTGGCTCGCTCACCTGGCGGCTCTTTTGGATGTCATCCTCCCACCTGGCCAGCGATGGCACCCCGGCAGGCCCTGCTCATCTCCAAAGATCCGAAATTTTTGGGTGGGCCAAAATAGTGGTAGGCAAAAAAATCCAGTTGGTTTAGAATACTGGATTTCCATTGTGCATCATTATGCCATTTTGGGGGGTACTCATTTTGACCCGTACCCATTTTAGAGGACCAGAAATCGACCTTCGGATACTGTCTGTGGGAGATGTTTAGCACATTCTCGGCAGGGACTGTTGTTTTTGAGTCAATCCCGGAACGTCATGGTTTTAACTATCAATTTGTCAATTTTGTAAAAAGCTTAGCAAATTATGATTTTGTTCTCAACTAGTTGGTTAATGTTTTTTACACAACTGGTTTCCCAATGTTTCCCCCGGAAATATATAATAAGAAATCCGTCTCCTCCTGAGCGTTTTTCAATGTTCTTCATGTAACAACCGTGCTGCATCCCGTTGGACCATTTGTATTCCTTCTAGAAGCAAACACTACATTGCTGCTGTATACAGTCTCGTCAGTGGAAAAGAAACCCAGGCTGCCTCCTCATCATCTCAAGCTTGTCGAGGCGCTTCTTCTCATCATTTTCCTCAGCAAACCGGGCATCTTCTTTCGCAACCACATCCAGCAACCAGTCAGTCTACCACGTGACGGCGTCAACGGAGATCAACAGCTAGCACCCGAAAGGACAAGAGTCCGCTGTTAAAAGGTGTGACAGTATTGTTATCGCATTCCTGTTCGCCGATGGATTTTGATGTCCTACTATCTCATGAGAAAGCTACGGCATCATAAACATTACATAAATTCAATATACAAGATTTCATCATTGATAAGTATCTACGTATGAAAGAAAGATACATGGTGCTGTAACTGTACTCCATACTAGATGCTATTGGATCACAACTAAGTGTTGATCATGGTTGATCCTACAATGTCTCTCGACAAAATCCAGCAACCCAAAGCCGCAGCTGATATGGCCGTAGCTGCTGACCCCTGTAGCTGTAGCATCTGTGGCCATAGCCACCCTCCCTGGCATGGCATGTCCCTGGCCTCCTTCTTCTTGACCTCGCCTTCCACTCGAGCTTCTTCGGTGTTCTGCATCTCTGCCAAGCGCTTGGCCTCTGTGAGGCGATCGGAGATCTCTTTCCGGTCTAAAGACCGGACATGAAGATCTTTTTTTGTGAATGAAGATCTTCCTGATTTTTGTTTATGAGTTTTTGTTTATGATCCTTTTTCATCTCTGAACGTGGAAGCAAAAACAAACAAAATGGTAATTTAACGCATAGGAATTCTGTGGATTTTATTTGAGGTTGTCCATACGAATTAAGTTTTAAGGTGCCGCAGGAAACAAGCGCTGCAGGTAGCCAAATGCTTCATGCTGAATAGGTTTTTGGACGGCACCCAACGTGTTACTTTGCGGGTCTCAGCTTATCATATCTATACATCTATGCATCTATACGTCTATACATCTACACATCTACACATCTATACATCTACACATCTACACATCTACACATCTACACATCTATACCGCGGAATTGGATCGTGAAGACGATCACTTTCTGGATTCTGTGCACCATAAATCAATATGGCTGTGAGTCAAAACCCTTAGTCCCCCTGGTTCCCCTATCATTAACCATTGTTTTCCTTATTATTGGTTGGTCATTATCCCCTATTATTGGTTGGTTAATTTTGACCCATAGCCAAATGAAATCACACACTTGAGATCACTTGAGGCAATTCTGCGAGCACTGAAAGCTTCCCCCAAATCAACCGGGCTGGTCCTGTGCATCGATCATGGCGTTCCGCGCCGCCTGAGCGCTCTAGAACAGCCACGCTGCGTTGAAAACAGTCCCGAATGCTCCATGTATGGTATATTTACAGATATTCATAGACTCACTTTTGTTCATAGGATCACTTTGGTAATTTTTTTCATATAGTATATCAAAAATGGTATATTTACATATATTTACCTACTTTTGGTATGCGCCATACATGGAGTATCTGGGATTTGAGATCCCAATCTATGATTCTCAACTCATGCAGAGACAAAGTCATTTCTGACCCTAGACGGTGGCAAACGAACAGCCACGTAGTCAGCACTGCTGGTGTTTGAAGCATATGAAACGTGGCCATGCGAGACACCTGGCAACCTATCTCTGGGCGTAATCACCATCGATCAATATGCACAAATTGAATCTTTCCAATGTCAAGGCTTACGCTCTACCATTGGTGGCATGCAATCATAGGCCGCGCCTGCTTGGATTGAAACACCTCCTCTTCCTTCTGTTTCCGTAGTTGTAGCATCTTCTCCTTTCGGTTGGCGTATTCCTGGCACAAAAAGGAGCCACAAAGGCGTAGCAAAACCGCGCGAAACATCTGGGCTGTTGGCAGTGAAATGCCTGGATCACCATGGTGAAGAGATCCCGTTTCAACCAGAAAATCGCCTCAAGGATCAACAAGATATGGGCGGGTCAAACCCCTGTACCCCTGGTTCCCCCATCATTAACCATTGTTGTCCCCATGAAATTGTTGTTGGTTGTTATCCCCCATGATTGGCTGGTTAAGAGCTTGACCCAGCTCGCCACAAATGTTCACCAAATGAGACACTGTCCACGTAGTACTCGCTTGAAGGGACGCGAGCGCCTCGATCTTCTCTTCTTCCTGCTGCTGCCGAAGCATGTCCTCGGCCTGACCGCAGAATTTCCATAGGTGGTATATGGTGGTTTCTCAAACCCCCAAAATGATTGGTTTACTATTAATAATGATTAAACAAGGATGATTTGGGGGTACCCCCATTTTGAGAAACCATCATATGGTGGTATGTTTTTTCAAGCCATGTGGAGATGTGAACCACTCATCTCTCAGTGACATCAGGGCACAGAAGCAGCAGAGAGCCCTCAGGGCCAGCCATGCCTTAATCTGCTTCAGATATGCATTGGCTTTCTGAGTCTCCTTCTGGGCCTGGATCAACCGGTGAAGCCGGTGCTGAAACACTTCAGCCATGAGAATCAAAGAACATCAAAGAACCATGCCATGCACTGAGGATCAATACTCAGGATCATCTCTCTGTCAAATAACCGCTCCCCGGGCCCATCCCCCAGAATGCTGATGCAAGATTCCATGCGACTGAACCTTCCCGCTGAGCCTTGATCGCCATATCTCGGCGCTTCTTTTCAGCCCCGCGTTCTGCTTCAAGGTCCTGTTTGGCTTCCAGCGGAAGCATAACGTGGCTCCCTGAAACCCTCTTGTTGATACAGCAATGGTTTGGCATCACGCGGCTGCAGGAGACTCAGCCCGTCTGATAATATGCTGTTACTGTATTTCTAGTCAATCTAATTCGGCTCAAGTCAGCTCAACCTGATTCAATTCGATCCACACTGAACACTGCGTATATTTCCCAACATACCGGTTGGGTCACCCTCAAATGATGGGTTGCCCGACCAAATTTGATCATTCTGCTGATGGATACTACTGCCGTGCCTCTATCCACCATTGATCCATCTAGCTACCCACGCATTCATCCATCAACTCATCCATCCATCCAGGCATTGTTATATGAACTGCGGACAGAACATAAATAAATAAACATTACAATATAAACGTATATATATATGTATATAATGTTGGGTTGTGATTAGTAAAGGGGTAATGATTAGTGCTAAGGGGCCTGGCCGAAGTGATTAATAAAGGGGTACTGATTAGTGCTAAGGGTTTCTTTGTGAACATTTTTTTGGCTGTTTTCTGTGTTCATTGAAATCAATTTAAAAACAATTGAAATCAATTTAAAAACAATTTAGATCAATTTAAAAACAATTGAAATCAATTGAACAACAATGGATATCAATTTAAAAACAATTGAAATCAACTTAAAAACAATTGAAATCAATTGAACAACAATGGAAATCAATTTAAAAGCAATTGAAATCAATTTAAACACAATTGAAATCAATTTAATATTAAAAAGGTATCAAAAGGTAGTGATGAATGCTCAGAGACCTGGCCCTTAAGTGATTAATAAAGGGGTAGTGAGTAGCGCTCAGGGGCCTGGCCCTTAAGTGATTAATAAAAGGGGTAGTGATTAATGCACAAGGTTTCTTTGGGGCCAGTTTTTCTATATCTATCTATCTCATGAACATCAAATTTACGGCGACCTCCCATGTAAACATCATGAAACATCCACACCAAAGCCTCAAGCAGTGCCCAGCCGGTCCTCAATGGCCTTCCGTCTCAAAAGTTCTCCTTCCAGCATGGCATCTTCCACCTGTTGCGCGCTCTTGCGACTGCTGCCACTGGTGATCAGTCAATAATGGTTCTTTAGTGGCAATGATGGTTCATCATAATAACAGTGGTTCATTGATGGTTCACTGATTGTTCAGCATTGGTTCTTTAGTGGTTCATTGATGATTCACAATGGCTGCTATAATTTCTACAATCAAAATAGTATACAATAACATTACTTAGTGATTCATTAATGGTTCATCATTGCCCATTGTTACACGACTGGTTGATAGTGGATGATAAAGGTGCAATACTGCTTGGCAACTGCTCTAGGATGCAATTGTCAGGGACATCCAACAGCAACAGCTTCTCATGGTTGGCTGCGGTTGCGCTGCAAACATCCTTAGCGCTCAAGGGTTGGCAAATATTGGGTGTTGGCATTTCCCTTCTTGTGATTGCTTTGCGCCGTTTTATGCTGTTTTCGAAGGGAGGCAGGAAGTCAAGGATTAGGTTTCATCAGATCAAATGCATGATATTCAAACATATTGCATCCAAAACGAAAAGTCATGACGTCTGCCCGTGGCTTTCCATCGTTTGGCATTCCAAAAACAACAAGTCTTGTCTGCTCTCGACTCCACCGGATGAGTTCACCCCTTCTGCAACCCCAAGCTTGATTCAAAGGAAAGTGCACGTTTCAACATCACAAAGGTGAGGAATTGACAATGGAGGTGATCCCTCTTGAAGCAACCAAGTGTTAACCATTGAGAAGAGTCATTACTGTTGCGTTTATTAACCAACCATCAACGCATCATCAACCAGTTGTCCACACTACTTCCCAGCTTGTGAACCAGTTGCTAGCCATTAATTAATTCCTCACTAGGAATTAAGCGTGTTGAGCCATACTTAACCATTGTCAGTGATTGCTAACCATCACCAACCATTTTCAGCCATTCTAAATCAGTTGTGAATCAGCTACTTGCCATTTCTCACCCCCATCCGAACGCTTCAATTCCTCGTGCCTCCTGGAAACGTTTCTCCTTGTATTCCGCAAGCTGCTCCTGTCACGGGTAAAGTCTGGGTGCAACACGAAGTGGAGAAACCACCGGAAATCCATGCTGAATCAGGTCATCAGGGCTTTAATTTGCAACCACGTTTGTATAGCCATGGTCCATGATGGCTGTAACCATTGATGTTTGGAAACCTTGTTATTGAACTGATCCGTACCAAGACGGTCCACACTTGTTCTACATCCGCAGAAAAATACTTAAAGGCTCAAGTGGACACACAACAGCCAGGTAATGCCTGGTTTGTGTTTATCATTCTACATGGATATGTCCGTGGGGTAAATCATTCAATAAATTCAATTAATATCAATTATAAGTCATCTTCAACCACACCTACCATGATTGTCAATAAGCCACAGCCACCATTCGCCACCGCTGGTACCCTTGACGCCAGCACCACCACAGGTAGCGCGTTTCGAGCGGTGCACCGAGCTGCACCTTCTGCGCCTTTGCTGCAATCTTGGAGAGCTCCTCCTTGGTTTCCTTCTCCTCGATCAACGAGACCCATCGGTTCGGGCGCGAGGCTCATGGCACTACAAATAAGAAGCTTGAAATATATGGGATAAAACATGTGTTCATATAATTTAACAAGCTCTACAAATAGCTCTACAAACATCTGTTCATATAATGTAACGATGTTTGATGTATATTGAAACTTGTTGTCGCCGACGGGTGGGAAGCAGGATTGTTCTTTGCTTACAGTCCAAAGAGGCTCAATCCGGATCATTTTAGGGTTCACTGGTGATTACAATGATTATTAGTGATTGCAGTATTGGTGAGTTTAGTGATTGTTTCAGTGATCGTTATGAGCAATTAGCGATTGTTGTGATTAGGACAAGAACTCTTGCGTAGTGATATTGGTGCTCATTGATTATTCTGAATGATTCTGGGTGATTATACTAATGAGAGAGAGGGGTGTGCAAGAAGCCCGGAATTAAGAACAACCACCCTCAGTAAGCAGATTTTGTTTCTAGGATCTTCCAGAAGTCAGGGGGGGCGCAGCACTATCCCCAAAATTGGTTCTGCTTACTGGTGGCCCTGGGAGGGTTTCTGCTTACTACCCGTCCCTGACTACAATCAATGTATTTTAATGTTATGTTTTCGAGGCTTGCTGCAGGAAAACAATTTCACTTCACCGTATCTGCTAAACCTTAAAAGTGCATACTCTATCGTTTGTCAGTTTGTCGATACTATCTGTCTATCTATCTATCTGAGGAAATACGTGCTGTTTAAAAAGCTTTTTGGCGGCATCAGGCTGCGTCCCGGGCGCACCTTCATCTCTCGCTCCAACATCTTTCTATAGTTCCTAAGAGGACGTGGTTCTGCGGCCATGATGGCCCATGGAGTAGCAGCTGTTGGAAGTACTAAGGTCCAAGCTCTATAAATTGAAATTGTACAGCAGCATGGTGTGCCCATTTGAGCTGCTCTGAACACTTGAAGCAACTCGCTAGGTCGATCTATGCTGCATCAATGTCCTTTGGCAAACCCTTATGCGGATATTACGCGACTGCTCTTTAGCAGGCTTCCAACCCTTGCAGTAACTAGCGTTTGGCATGCCAAGAAAACAGGGAGCAATGAGCCAATGGCTTGCATACCTTTTTTCACCAGTTATATCCAGTTATTGACTCTTTATATCAAATGATTACGTACCCAGTTGTCGACTGCAGCGGTTCTTCACAAGGATTCACCAGTTGAGATCCATTGTTACCCATCACCAATTCAGAATGTTTAATACGATTACCCACTTAACCATCAAGAGGTCATTATATAACCACTAACAATCATAACCACTTGTTGTCCATTCTCAGCTACTCATCAATGACCAGCTGACCATTGCCAGGAGCGCGTTGTCCACGCGCCAAGGTTCTGCTTTTCCATCTCGAGGAAGCGATCCTCTCTGATTTGTTCGAGCCTCGGATGTTGGATGATCAGCTCCGTCTGCTGTTGGGAAGTCTAATTCGAGCCACGGGGGCCATGGGAGGGCCATAGGTGCTACCAACTTCTGGTTGCCAGAACTTGTCACCAGGGACCTACCCGGAAACTGTAACAGATGGATGGGCCATGACCAGAACCTTCCACCGTCCCAAGCCGCTGGGGCCACGAACTTTTTCAGCTCGCCCCTCAAAGACATTTGTGCCTGGACAGGGCTGGAGCTTCGATACGATCCTAACACTTGAAGTAGAAAACATTATGTAGATCACATGGGAATAGATGTCATATCACTATGTTGTGTAAGAGGTAGATCTTTTATATGAGGGAAGTTTTATCAGGTTTCAAGCTCCTTAGTTTTCACTACCCAATCTCGAGATATCTCCAACTTCTCTACCATCACCCACGCACCGGCATGCATTGGCATGCAGTGGCAAGTAAAGCCATGCCTGAAACAGCCAAACCAAATGAAGCCTGCAGGAACACGATCCATGAAAAGTTAGCTGAGCTCAGCCACTCTGAAGAAAACTCTGCAGATTGTTCCCATCAGTTCTTCAAGTTTCATCCGCCATTCAGCGGCCGAGAAATCTAGCCATGATCAACCCAGCCAGTGCAGCATACGTGCCTCGCGTTCTGCGATGACGTCGCAAAGCATCATCTTACTATGGAAGGATTTCATTCGATCTGACCTGACCAAGGCTGATCGGAGGACTTGGGGGATAGACAGGCTACAAACAGTTTTTCTATGGCAATAGGCCATCTATTGATGACTCGTGTGTAGCGCAACGGGCACACAAACTGTAAATTTATATATTGAAAAAATCACGAGCTTTGATTTTTTTTCAGAGGGGTAACCACTCACACCCCATATCAAATCGTCAAAGAAATCGAAACATGGCCAGGTCAGGTGATAGTATGAGTAGGCTCTGTCATGGGTTGCTGGAAAACAAAATGGCCGGCGACCAAATCCTAAAGTTTCCTGCCCGAAGGGATGCTTGATCATCGAAGCTGATTGCACGCTACGGCTGTCCATCGATGCTGCCCCCAAACAATTGCCCTTTTGGTTCCAAGAATGATCATGTCCTTGGCTATCTTGGCTGGTGGTGGAGTGGCGGATCTGGGTATGCCATAATTTGATGTGATTTCACCATGAACAGAAATTTGATGTTATACCACCTCTGGATGATTTGGGGAGTGGCGGATCTGGATCGCCCAAATCATCCCACAGTGGTTCACCATGTGGTGGTTTCCCAAAATATGGGTACCCCCAAATCATCCATTTATAGTCATTTATAGTAATAAACCAGCCATTTTTAAGGGTTCCCCATTTTGAGAAACCACCATGTGGCCCTCTGTTGGTGCTTCGCAGTGCTTGACTTTGCTCGCGCCGCTGGGCGTGGGCTCAGCTTCTGGCTCCTCGTAGAGCAGCTTGTTGGCACCTCGGCGATGTGGTGAACTGCCACCACATCGCAGTGAACGAAAACCGCTGGTGGTTGACCGTCGAATCCCAAGGGATGCACAAAACGAAGTATTCCTTAAAGGACTGCATGAAGGAAATTCCGGGAAAGAACTTAAAATAATGAAATTAGACAATGTAATCATTCCTTAAAGGACAATGATCCCAGGATATCCCAGAGAAACAACTGATTCCATGTTCGCAAGGGCGCTTCCTGAGGAAAGATGATGATCCCAAAAAACAACTTGAGAAAAGATGAGTTAAAGCAGCTGGTTTTTTCCAGTTGCCCATGGCTGCCTCTTGCTGCCCAGCTACGGTCGATGGTGGCTTTGCGCTGGTCCAATTGGATCTTCGCTTCTTCCGCATCGACCTGCGCAAACCACGTGGGTGGCGACGGCTCCAACTCTAGGCTCTCCTATTCAAACCGCCACGATTTTCGAAATTGGATGGGTCAACATGGTATACTCACATGAGATGGTAACATGGGTTAAGCTGGGGACATGGTTATCCCATATTAATTGATCCACTTGTGGAAGATGAACCCATATCTTAATCATCATTCTAGATCCTTAAAGTCACAGGGATGTTTTTTCACCAGTCCAATTGATCTGAAAGGTGAAAGCACCAATCCAGTAATCATATACCCACCATTTGAATTAAAATCAAGTAGATTAAACATGATTAAACCATCAGTGCCTAGATCCTCATCGGGGCTAGTAGGAGGTGCTACTTGTCAAATCCTGGGCAAATTCCCACAAGTTTCAGGATCCCAGGGGATACTCAAGTGGGAGACGCTACTTGTTGAGCACCTGGCGGACCTGACCACGTACTTTCATAAACCCATGGGGGTGCCATTGGGATGCCTTGTCCATGGATTGGAGGATGAAAAGACTCACAAGTTAAACAACCTCCTGAGGCATGGATCTTCATCTGTCTGCAAGTGATCAGTAGTAAGGAGGCCAAACAGAAATCGTCAGCGATATCAAGCCACACGTGATTGAAGGCCTTCTTCAGAATCAGCTGATCAGCTGCAGAGATGCTGGTCTCACCCATCAAGCTACTGAGATAGGAGGTTTCGACGCAGGTGGAGTTTGGTGGCATGATTGTGGCATGATTGTTTCTATTCAATCTCACTTCCAGAAGATATAGCATATGGTGGTTTCTCCATTCATAGGTGTATCCCCATTTATCATACAGTGTTCAATCATTGATTATGCAGCAATAAAACGAGGTTTTTTGGGGTCCCCAATTTTGAGAAACCACCATATATGATCACTGGGCGCCAATTGAAAATGTCAGAACCTGATGTTTGATCGACAAATCTGCGACACGGACAATGCCTCGACATGGACAACTCCCAGCTGATCGCCGCTTACCCAGGATCCGGCGGCACCTTCTGCCGCTCAAGCTCTTCGATCTCTAACTTAATCCTGATGCCGCGGCGAGCAACGGCATCAGAACTTGCCACTACTGCCAAATGATACAACAAATTGGAACCAAGAGTTTCTGTTTGCTTGATATTTCCTAACAAATGCAAGGCCCATGGTTTGCCGTATCTAAAGCTCACTATAGAAATCACCATACCAGCAACAGTTCCCACATACCACTTCCCCCAGCCACAGCTTCGCTTAGGTCGACGACTGGTTGTGGTTGGTTGGTTGATTGGTCATCATAAAAAAGGTTAGATCAATCAACAACCACAACCAACCACAATCATAATTGGCTAGTATCATAAATCAACGTAAAACAACAGTTCTTGATAATACCCAATTATGGTAGATACTTGTTCAGACTGTAAGGGGATGATAACCCACCACTAGTACGACTACTGACCCCTGCGCTTGGGAATAAACTCCTGCAACACCATGCAGCCCAAATGAAACACGTTGCTGGCATCTTTATACAGAGATGGTTGTGCAGCAAGATGATTCTCCATGCTGGTGTGATTGCTGTATCTCCAGATTATTCCAAGACCACAGAAAGCTGTTGAATGCGATAAAATCAACATCAACAACTATCATTCACCATCAAGAACCACTGTTGACCATCAAGAACCACAACTAGCCAGCAATAACTATCAAGCATCATGAACCACTATTAACAACTAACCATCCATATCCATCAACAACCGCTGTTGACCATCACAATCTTCTGAGCCATCAATAACCATCATATCAAGCTCCAAGTAGCTTGATGAGCCATATGATATGATCCACCAATGAGCCATCCATGACCATCATGATCCACCACTGCTACCAGGGCATGGCCCCGGCCTCTTCTCTTCAGCCTTCTTCCTCCGGCTGCCCTCTAAGGTATTGCTCCAGGTCTTTGCGCGAGCCTCGTGGGAGTGACACTGGAAACCCCAACACCTGGTGATGCCGCATAGGATGACAATGGTTCAGGATGACGATTGCTGGTTGATGACAATGAATAATGAGTCATGAACAGGGCCAATGATATCCGCTAAATCTGGCTAATGATCATTTGACCATGATTGATCTGGTCTTTAGTGAGCACTAATGACATCTAATGATCATTTGTGATGATCCAACCATCGATCATCTCTGCTTGCTAATGATCATCGATGTCCACCGCTCCCGTCGCTCACCTGAGACTTTTCGTGCAACAATTGCGCACGGGTCTTGGTCCTGGCGTCGGCAGTGGGGCGCCGTTGGCGCGCTCCAAAATTGGGGCGCTCCGTGAATGCATAAAGGATCATAAAGGGCCGTGATTGACTACATGATGGTTTTTGTCATGCGCATCAAAAATCATAATTATTCATAATTAATGCCTGGCAATATCATGTCTAATGATCTTAATATTGAGGATCGTGTCAAAACACACTGTTCACTTGGAGACATTCTACTTTGTCGATCAAACCTACATTGGTGTTGTCATGCCGGATGTTCATTCTGGCGGCTGGTGCCACCTCCCACGCAGCAAAGTCACAGTTTGAAATACTTCATACTGTCATTAAAATCGATGGCCACTGCAGTGGAGAAAGCCCTCCTTTTGTTGGTTGGTGAATATTCAATCCCACGGTAGCAAATGGATTGTATAACAATGTATCACAACATCCCCCTATCTGTTTGGGGGGGAGGGTTGGGACGTCAGATTTTCTAGTAATCAGGTCTGTTTGGTGTATTTTTGCGCTTAGAGAATCACAAACGAATGAAATTCATGTAAGTTTTCTCTAGAAAATCAGGCTGCCCATGCTAATTTTGTAGAGGCTTCGGAGACTGAAGTGGGCACTCTAGAAAATCTATGGGGCTCAATCGAAAGGCAAGATTGCACCGTACGGATTTGCATCATCTTGGAGGTCTCCGAGACTGATTTTCTGCTCAAACCCATGGCCAACCAACCCCGGCCCACATTCGGAAAATCACGAACCAATAGCCACCTCTAGAAAATCAGCTAGCAGACATGTCAAAATCATGGACTCAAACAGTTGCGGAGAAAATCGGTCTCTGAGCTGATTTGGATTGATTTGGATGCTAAATCAAGGCTTCTAGAAAATCACCCTCTGTGGAATACAAGGATATACAAGGTGTATCCTGCTGATTTCTTCTCTAGGAAATCACCCTCATTTCAGTGGTCAACCACTCTGATTTCCTAGAGGATACATGCACCCGGATATCACAACAATAATCCGCACATCTTGAGGGGCAAAAAGCCACACCCCACCAACATGACGTCTCCCAACGTTTCCCGTTACACCCAAACCACTGCCGGCAACACTGCGCGACATCTGAAGCATCCGCCGCCTGAGCAAGCGCAATCAAGTACCACTCACATTCATGAGGTTCTCTCATGTTTTCCAGCATCATCCTCCAATATAAGTAGTTGAATCATAATGAATCCAAGCTTTTCTTTGAAAAAAATAGTGGGCTACTATTGGAGTGCGGCCCCAGCGGCGTTCGTGGCGCCAATGGCATTCCGGATGCGCTGCAGCTCTGAGGCTGAGATGACCTCAAAAGGTGCAGAGGTCAGGAGATGCAGATGTGTAAATGTGAAAAATGGAGGCATGATGTGATGATGGGCATGCAATTGGTATATGTATGTCTAAACACCTTTCAATCATATGTATATGTCTCAATAAAACTTTAAACACATATACAGAGAGATACTCATGTTCTACAAAAGAATACAGTGCGTTCAGTCATGCAAATGTTGCACTCCTGTTGCATCACAAACGATAGATGTACGTGCATCATATACACATGTCCGTACGTGCTATACTTAGACGTAATATCCGTATCAACGTTAATTAACTGTAACTCAAGAAACATAAACAGCAAAAGCCAATCATAACCAGCTTCCTATGACAACGACAACTGCAGCGACGACAGGGTGCGGCAGCAGCTTTTTAAAAGCTGTTGTGCAACAAATCTTGCTGAGAGGTGGCGCAGCCACAATGGTTTTTGTTACCCCATAGGGTGTGCTGCCGCCAGCTAAGTGCGATGCCAGCGCAACACATGAAGGCTCCCAAGCAAGCTCAGGAAGACACTTCCCCAGCAAAAATTGATGCGACAAGCAAGTCTCCAGTTGGAGACATATCAGTTGTCACACTGATAAGAACAGATACTACACTTGATCATAGCCAAAAGGCCGAGAAGTCTTTCATGGCCGGTTGGGCCACAAAAAAATATATTGTATATTTCTTGTAGCATCAAATAAATAGGACAGTCCCCCCTTTCTTGTCCCTGTTGGCAACAGCTCGCAAGCTAGTTGCCTCTCAAGAAATTCTGCTATGGATGACTCCATCGGAGACTCCTAAGGCGTTACAGGCCTCAGAGTGCAGTGAACTGCTCGACCCTATGAGAGCGAGCTGTTGGATCTCCGCCCAACACTAGCCAGGTAAGTTTGTGCTTGTGCTGGGAATTCAAGGCCAAGTACAAAAACAAGTCGCTCAAATTAACGCGTAATGGGTGCTGATCGACCAACATCGACCAAGATCGACCAACAACAATAGTCACCCCGATTCGGACCCCGATGCCAATTGGACATCCAACATCATCCAACATCCAAATCCCAACGAAGCGACAAAATTAGCAACGAAGCACAACCAGCAACAACATGCAACTTCCAAGAACAAGAGTGGGAAGAATAAAGAGAACAACAGAAACGACAACGGTCAACAACAACAACAACAACAACAACAACAACAACAACAACAACAACAACAACAACAACAACAACAACAACAACAACAGCCAACAAAAGCCACAACATTTAAAGTTAAGATTTCAAAAATACACGCGCACACACACACACACCCCTGAGGATTGCATATTGCATATGGAATCCAAAAAGCAACGACGGCTTTAACTTCAACCTCACACCTCTGAGCATGCCGCAATTCCAGCTGCTTCGGCCATTTCAGCAGCTGGCCCCCCTGACACTGGTCGACAAGTTTCCCCACTCGCCCACAAATTCAAAAGCAGTCTTAAGAAATGGGAGTCCTCTTCTCTTGTCGCAGGTGTCTCAAGAAACCAACAAGCCTGATGTGTCTGAGTACAATTATGATTCCAAAACCATTCCAAAAGGTTCTTGTCAGTTCAACGAATTCTGCACCAGATTCCGTGTTAAGGGACATTGGACGTGACTGATTTTCTGCCACTGAAGAGATTCAGGATTCTGAAAGTCAAGAAAACATCTACCATTTCAATACATGGTTAGAACAGAGCCGGGACATGCTTGCATCTTGTTGGGTAGCAAGATATGTTCTTATTGGAAGAAAAAGTATAAAGGCATCTCAGGATAAAGCATCTCTTCCAATGAAGCAAAGTAATTCATAGCAGTCATAGCATCTTCTCATCGAAGGTGTCCCTAGGTCTCACTTGTGGACCAGGCTTAAGCGAAGCGGTTCCCCCAGGCTGAGGACTCCGCCCAATGAGGTGCCGCGTCACTGCTGTGGCTACGTTCTGAGCCCATTCAGCGGAGTTCGCAAGCAGTCACCTCCTATAGCACCGCAAGCAGTCACCTCTCATCCATTGAAGTATATACAATATATGATTGGAGGTTTGTAAGTAGGTATGCACGCATGCATTTTTGTGTGTGTGTGTGCCTGCACAAATGTTGTAGATTATATCCAGCCGTCAGATTGCCTGATATATTACTCGCTCAATACATATACTGATACTAAGCAATTACTGCGTTCGAGTCTGGTGCAGTGTGCAGTGCCACTGCATACTGTATGCTGCCTATTTATGACCTCCTTTCTCTGCCATGACATCAGGACAAACCTTCGGTTCTAGTCTAGTCCTCATAAATAATGATCAGGGAATGAGCACGCTGACGACAAAGTGTGTCAAAATTCACACTGGAGGGAGCCAAAAGGAGACAAGTTGATAGCCTGTCGGTTATTGCAGTTTGCTGAAGCAAGACCTCAAGGTTCTCAATAAATTTGACACCTGCAAAGTCAGGCTGCTGTGTCTTGAAGAATGTCAACCTGCAGCAACTTGTGAAGGATGGCAAGCGCGCGGCCTGTTTTCGGACTGCCATCCACTTTCCGAATAGGCTCGGCAGCCCTACTTGTTTTTCTTCTTGGCAGCTTTTTTGGCGCTGCTGTCCTTGTCCTTCTCCTGCAAGTCGTTCTACTGAAATTGAAGATTCAAGGTGAAGAGTGGTCGCTCTACCCTTGTGGTGAGAACTTCCAAGGGTTTATCAAAACAAAGGGTACATCATATACAAGTTATCAATATGTTTTTTTTCTAAGGACTATTCTTAAACATGGCAGGTGTAGATGGTCCAAGGTGAATCAAGGTATAAACATTGACAGGGCAACAACAAAAAGTTGCCACTGCACATGAGAACTGCGATGCGCCACATAACAAGACTTGAAAGTGGTTGGTGGGACATGGTACGACACGTGACTGTGTGACTTGCATGTTGCTTCCAAGTCCCTTGACAATGGATGTATATCATATATGTGTAAAGTTTGTACGTGGTCAGATGCAAATGTTTCTTGTAGGCACGCGCAAATAGATGTGCCATATGAACTCAGAGCACACGCTTTCTTCGCCATCTTGATGAGGATGTTTCTGAGCCATCCCTGCACCTTCTTCGCTTTTGGCTCGTCGTCTTCATCTCTGTCTTTCGGCTCCAACCATTTGACGGGATGCCTTTCGGCTGGACATGGCTGCGTTACCCCAAGGATGTACTACCAAGAATGGGCCATAGAGTTTCCACAAAAAAAGGACGTGGGGACCTTGGGGATGGCTGGTTCCCTCCGTATCACATCACCATACATCACCCCCCTGGCCGGCCCTGGCCTATTCCACATGGGCCAAGGGGGCAAGCACATCAATGCCACGAAGGTGGAGGTGCCTCAGTGCCCAGCAGTTCATGAGCTCTGTGCGACGACTGCAGATAGTGCCACACCACAGCCGTCAAGTTCACAAATGGCGAGCTGGGTCAATATGGTCCAACCAACTAATGGGGGATAATAACCAACAAACTATAGGGAAAACAATGGTTAATGATTATTTTGAGAAACCACCAAATGAGTATTGCTGCAAATGAAAGTCCCTTTACGGCTAAGAAACCATTTTAGGTACAAAAATCATTGCTCTCCCACAAATCACGGCTCCTAAATCACTTAACACCTTGGTGTTCTGCATCAACCACGGCTGTGCAAGGTGCAGTGCTCACCACACCGGCACGGCTTTCCGAGGCGGCCACCAAAAACCCACGCGAACGTGTACAGAAACCTGAGGAAAGGCTGTGGCATTTTGGTGGTAGATCCTCCGTGATGAGCTGAGGGAAACACCAGCTATGGGGTGATGATGGGTGATGAACCCATCAAGGGTGGGTTATTGTCATGGAAATCCATTTGGAAACGGTTAGGGAAAATCAGATCAATTGGAAGGGATGAAATCTCATCAGCTGGTTTTGCGCAGTTCTGCCAGCAACACCACCAAGCACTTTCTGGGAAAAACACAGATCCTAAAAAAGAAGCAGTCGAAAACAAACCTCTTGCAACGGGCCAAGCATGCAACAGAAACAGTGCTTGGAAGGCCTAAGGTACTCCCACAACCGTTGGCACCTCGTGAGGTACCTAAGTCCACACTGTTGGCCGCGCCTCTGGGCAAAGAAGCCATGGATAAATCCAATCACGCCTGGTCGACCCATCCAGCCGAACGCTTTTCAAGGAATCGATGACATTGGTTCGTGGGTGACAATTGTCGAATGAATGATGGTAGATTCATATAAATAAACCACCCCCACTTTACCTGAAATAGGTGGTGATATGATATGTTCCAAATATGGATGGTTTATGATATGTATGCAAAATTAGTGGTACACAACAACCAACACTTTCGTGTGGATAGGTTCTAATGATTTCACTTAATCATTGCCACCAACGATGAATTGCAACGTTACAAACATAATCCCCCCTGATCTCGTACCCACCCCAATGGGGCGATCGATTGAGTACCAGGGGCACCTTCCAGCACGTTGACCGTTATAAGCAATCAGTATTGCCAGCCCATAAACACTATTCACACTCAATACCGCAAAACTATTCACCGATAAGACACTATGTCAACCCCCGATGCATATAATCAACATTCACCATTCATAATAGTATTTACTGTATGATGAAAACATACTATTAACCAATAAGACACGATTGGTTAAACCGTTGAAGCAACCATCACTAACATCCGCCATCATCGACCACCGATGATGCTTTTCCTACCAGCTTCTGCCAGAGAGTGGTCTGCTCTCGTTGCAGAACCAGCATGGTGGTCTGCTCTCAGCAACCGGCTGGTAGAACTCTAACCTTTAGCAGGTATTCAATAACCATCATCATCCCCAAAACCATCACAAAACCATCCGCCCCTTAGTTGTTTCATCGTAAATTTGCTGGTTATTCTCCCCGATTATTCACCATCATCGTTCCCAAAATGCTAACTTCCCAAGGGTCAGCTGCTGGGAACTGCCATGAAGAGTGCTTGGTCGTTGCCGGCCTGAAGCCCAAATGAAGTAGAACTGCATGTTGAATGCCTCGCAATGACCCCCAGTCTGTGGCACATCCAGTTGCATTGCGGCTTTGCGCCAGCAGTGGGAGCCTCAACGGGTGGCACCCATACGGGCTTGTCCATCCATGGTGGTACCCCTGAACCAACACGGATCATTAGGAGGAAACGGCCAGTTTTGGGGTATACCATTCTTGGACAAAGCCATACATGTAGTGTTGATGGAAGAAATCCAGTTGTTGACTTGTGGTTTATCTTATTATCGTTCCTAGGCTTTCAACATCTTTCAACCATCCCAACTGGTGCAGCGGCTTCGTAGCAACCGTCGTTGCCGGATCACTTCCTACATCTCCATCGTGACGAATCTGTTTGGCGACATTTAGATTCTATTAATTCTATTGGTAGTTCATCACCGATGTATGGAGGCTTCTCAAAACAAGGAACCCCCAAATCATCCAGTGAATTGACCATTTATAGTGATAAACCATCCATTTTTGATCATCTATGGATCCCCTTATGGTCCCCTACATCTTTGGTAGTTCCAGGGAAAGCTGTTGCACCACCGCCCCAACCAACCGCAACCTCGCACCCGACCATGCCCGGCGCCGTGCCCGGCGCCGTGCCCACCTGTTTCTGCCCCACAAAGTCCATGCTGCCCGCTCTCAGCATGGCAAAGAGCTCCATGACTGGGCCGGGAGTCCGATGGATTTTTGGTGATTCGAACTGATCATAACTAACTGGCTATGGGTCATTAATCAACCAACCAATGGTTAATGGTTAATAATAGGGCATACAACTAGCAACTATAGGGATATACCAGCCATATATGGCTATGGGTCAATATTAAGCAACCAATGTCATGGGGGATAATGACCAACCACTAATAAGGAGAATAATGGTTAATAGTAGGGGAACTAGGGGTACAGGGTTTTGACCCATAGTCACTGTGAAGGATCAATAGTGATCCATGGTTGCTGATCCATACTTAGTGATCCATGGTTAGTGATCATCATTGGCTAGTGATCCATAGTTAGTGATTTTTTCAGTGGATCATCCTTTTCCAGTTAGGTCACTGATGATGAATCATCCTTCAAAGTTGATCCTAACTAATGATGAATGCCGACTCAATCATTTTGTGGCTAATCATTTTGATAACTGCCGAGCTAATCATTCAAATAACAATTTTGTAGCAATGATAGCTGCCAAGCAATTTTCGTGGCTTCATCATTTTGAGCAATCCCCACATGACTCACTGGCCATGCTGCTCGATATCTGATGCGTGATGTCATTTGTGCCGTCAGCAACAGTGTTTATGGCAGAGTTCGCCCAAGTACTTGTTACTGATCTGATGATAGCCAGGAAGCAAGTGGGTGTTTTCAAAAAACTTTGTCTAGAGGTCACTCAAACCCAGGTCAAAGCACACCGCAGCTTTTTCCTGGAACTGCCTTGAACTTTTGTCCTAAAGACTGATGAAGACTGCCAAATCGTTCCTTTCCCCACAAGAATCCAGAACATCTATCTCTGCAAGAGATCTTGAGGTCCCCAATTCAAGAAAAGAACACTGCAATTCAATACATCCATCATAATTAACCGATCGTAAACCATCACCAATCATTATTAACAAATGACATCAATTAACATCAATTAACATCACTTGACATCAATTCACCATCATTCAAGACCAATCTACTGTATCTTCCCCAAGCAGCCACACCATCAAGGCCTCCCCCTGGGTACTCCCCTGCCTCCAACCATGGCTCAGCCGGCGGCCCACGGCCCAGCTATGTGGTTTTCAGCGTGCGGGGGCCCACATGATCCACTGGCCGGACGACGCTCGCGAGACGACGCTCAGAGGACTGGACGCTGGGGATGGGTGTTCGACCCATCTGGGTGTTCGACTCGAAATCGGAGACCCTATGGAACCCCTAAATCATCCCCAAATCGTCTGTTTTAGATGATCAGTGGGTGAGTTTAGGGGTCTCCCAATTTGAACACCCATGATGAGGAAAAATGTCAATATCTACTTGGGGATGGGTACTATAGATACCGAATAAGTTGCGAATTTCTATGAAATGAAGTATCTATCAACAATCTAATAATCCCCAACTATGAAACATTGAAATAAATTGGATGTTTACTAATGGTTGATGTTAGTACTGGTTGACCTTGGTTCATGATTTTCTTGTACCAAATAAGGAGCAACAATGATGAGCAATAAGTGAGAGTATACCTCTTCTGTTAGTAAACAGCATTCTCGCTGGTAGGTTCTTTATCTCCAGTTGTTTCAACTGTCCTACAATCACATAGCATGTTACATCTTCAGGCCCAAGCATCGGTGCTTGAACGAGGCATGACATGAATGGCCTGCATTGACCATTTGCAGTGATAATTGTGAACAAACGGAAGGAGGATGGCTGATGCTAAATTACGATTGACTAACCATCATCACAGGCCTTCAACGCAGTCAACCATTAACGACCATCATAAAGCATCGCAGTGAGCCATCATTCACTATCACTCAGCCTCAGCCACAACCAATGCTATTCAACCATGTTCAATCATTGTTGACCATCGTTAAGCGCTGTTACGCATTAACAACCATCACTGAACCATCATTTGACCATCACTGACCGTCATCAGCCATCGCTCACCACCATCTTGTATTAGGAACCAATAAGCAGCATCAACCATCAATTATCATACTTTAAAACTATTTAACTATTCATCAAGATCCTTTGTTTACCATGGCATTCAACAATGATCACTAGTTAACCATCAACAAACACCGCTAGTGAACCAATGCTCTGGTACCTTTATTGGTGCGTTGGTGGAGTTGATGATTCATCATAGAGATTCATACTCAAATTCACAACAAATTCACCGACTAATGAATCAACGATGGCGACTGCTACCAGCACCGACAAGGAATCATGCGCCACTCCTCTGCTGTGCGAATGGCAGCCTTTTCTCGCGGCGACCCAGGTCCAGCGATGTCCAGCGGGGGTGCTACGAGGCCGGCATCAAGCGGATCCGGGACATGTTGCCGCCCATGCAAACCACCGGCATCAAGGGGGACCTCACGGCGGTCACCAGAGATTGGAGTTGAGAATGGGCTATTGATGAATAGATATAAATGGTGGTTTCTCAATATAGGGAGCCCAAAAAATGGTTGGTATATGACTATAAATGGTGAATAACTAGATGATTTGGGGGGTCCCCTATTTTGAGAAACACCCAAATGGTTGACAACGGCTTACAACCACATTATCACATTTGCAATGGCTGATATCAACAAACATAGTCAATAGCTAATCTTAGCCGTTTACCACGGTTCATAGTCGTCAACAGTGGTTGATATTCAGAACCACAATGATTGATGCTTACTGACTGCTAATGGTTGATGACCACATAAACCACATATTGATTGCGGTTGAATGTGGATGATGATTGTGCGAGTAGTCGTGGTTCTAAAAAGATTCGTAATCAGCCGTTCAGAACGGCTACATTGGCAACTTTTGCATTGATGGTGGTACACTGGTACCATCCCAAATCCATCAGTGACATTGCTGAACTTTGCATGGTGGTTCAAGCATGGCGGCCGGGCCCGCTGGTGAGCGTGATGTCATCGAAAATCACCTGAGGCCGACCCTGGTTACACTTCCGGTTATTAACATAGACCCTGCCAGGAAAGGGATGACCAGATTCCTCTCAGCATACCCTGCTGGTAGGGTCCCTGTTAGTTTCCAGGACCTCATTGCTGAGCTCGCAGCTCACAATGAAGCACTTTGCTGAACCACTCACAGCTCCTATGAAAACACGGGTCCCTGGTATACCAAACAGCTTTCATGTGATGGTTTCTTAATAGCTGGGGGTACCCTCAATTATCACCCTTGACTAACCATTCATCCTAACAAATTTGTGGATGTTTTGGGGGTATCCTCATGCTAAGAAACCCCCATATGGCCCATATCTGCTCATCAACCAAGTGATATCATGGCTTACACCTTGGTATCCCTTGGTATCCCTTGGTATCCCTTGGTATCCCTTGGTATCCCTTGGTATACCCACGTTGCTTCTCCCCAAGTGATGACCCCGAAGCGGGTGGTCATCGCCCTGCCTCCGCGGGTTCCGAGTTGATGGCCACCGCCATGGTGCCGAAAGGCAAGTGGAGGCCCCGCAAGTCCACCTGGAGAGCAGGCGCAAGTGAACGGCGATGAGTGAAATCCATGGTTCAGTCATGGTTGAAATTCATTTATGATAAAATCATACTTAAAACTATGACAATGAAATTGATATCTGGTAAATTGATCAACCATGCTTTTAAGCATTGGTGACTGATTAAAGCTAAACTTGTTATGATTTATAAAATGCATAATGAATGCTGATAAATCATAACTGTTGATGGTTGAAGATTGCTAGCGCTTCATTCATCAATGTTAAGTAGCAGTGCTTCACCCATAGTAAATGATTCATTTGTGGTTCAGACTCTGAATGGTTGGTTGATAAATTGTGTGATTAATGGCTAATTAGTACGTAATTAGAGTAGTGATTGGTAACAAAGACTGATATTTGGACAACGACGACTGGTTCTAGGCGAAGCTCGCATAAAAGAAGACCTGTTTCATCAGTGTTCCACCGCACAACCGCGGAATTCTTGGGGTCGGATTGCCTCGGTTTTGCGAAGGATCTTGATGCACACCCCTGCTGATGATGTATCATATGTATCTTGTAGGGTACATGAAAAACGAAGGCAATCCAAGGATACCACAGTCCAAGAGATTGATATGGCAGCGGGTCAAAACCCCGTACCCCTGGTTCCCCACCAGTAACCACTGTTTTCCCTTGTTTTGTTGGTGGAAATCCCCCATTAGTTGGTTGATCAATATTGACCCATATAGCCATATAGCCATCTCTTGTTGATGTATCAATCTTGCCAGCCGGCCTCGACATGGAGATAGTCGCCCTCGAGCAACATCCTGTCACCACCTTGGCTGGTCTTTCCAGCCCCAGGGTTCCCAGCGTTTCAATTGGACACCATTGAATCGAAGAAGATATGAATTTGGGAATGTGTATTTCATCAGCATTGAAAGCTTTCTGGTTTTCCGAAATGTATTCTAATGGCACTGAGATCGGTCATGCATTTAGAGTTGAGCCTGAAGGAACATGGGGGCTGCGCTTCAAACACTTGCAAAGCTGGCTTGCACACGGCAATAACATTTTTTCTGCAGTATCTACGGTCTTCGGCCTTCCACCATACATTTGTACGAGGAAGTGGACAGAGATACCTTCTGCATGCAGGTGGAAGTGTTCCACGAAACGAAACTGAGAGGACAACATCAAAACATATGAAAACCTTTAGGAAGACACACAGAATAAATCAGTCCAGAAAGTATAGGATGACGAACCGACGAATGGGAAACCTCTCTGCTGTGCCACAACGCAATGGACAACACTCTGATCATCCGTGCGAGTTGTGTTCAGCAATCCTGCCTTCCAAATGGACAAACACAAGATGCACGCTGGCGTTGATAAATTGGCTACGGGAACGAACATTTCTTTATGTCGCTGCCGGTCAACAACTGTATGGATAGTGGTACAATAGCTGGTTGGTTTGATAGTTTCATTTGGATGTCGTGTTTGCCAGCACCATTCTATAAACCACTTGTTGCAGAAACGCTACAGTGTTACAGCAGCAACTATCATTGAGACTTTCAGTGCCAGAATGCAACTCATCGTCAGCGAATGGCGGATGTCACAGCTTCTAAAGAAATGGAGTGTCAGATTCTGACGGATCCTGAACGTGAATTACAATTGGTCAAATGGGTGTTGCTCATATTCAGCAACGCCTCTCTGATCAACGCAAGATCGTGTATGGGTCAAACCATTGAATACCCAGAACTGGGGCCTTTTCTTGCTTTAAATATACCCAATCTGCAATTCCATTCATAGATTTGAACCCAAGAGTACTTTGTTGGTTAGTTGATGGGGTTGCCACCCAAAACATGTGGACAACCATCTTATCAGTCGGATTTTGAGCTTGGAGTTGTGCTTGTGAAAGCTAGACCCACTCACGCCGCCGTTTCACAACGCCTTCCTCTGCCCAGAGGCGGTTGCTTTTCGACGCTGTGCAAGAAGCGTCTCTTAAATCACTGGAACACCCCACAAGCAAACCGGGGAGATTTGGCAAGTAGATATGCCACGACTTCAAAATGTGAAAATTGTGGCACATCACAAGTACAACTAAGTACAACTTGCAGTGGTCACATGGCACTGCTCTACATTTGGGCTGGAGTGAACTCCAAAGAATCAATGCCATGCCACTTCTGCCCTCACGACTTCGGTTTGACGGCCATATCCTCAGCTAGCGCTGGCACCGCGCCAATGTGTGTGTCTGTGTGCATGTCTCTTGTTGATGTCAGATGGCGCCCTTGCCCATCCTTGCCGGGTAAAGCGACCAGTGAGTTGACCCTATGGTGGTTTCTCAAAATAGGGGACCCCAAATATGGATGGTTTATTGCTAGAAATGGCTAATGTAAAGGATCCATATCCTCAGCTAGCGCTGGCACCGCGCCAATGTGTGTGTCTGTGTGCATGTCTCTTGTTGATGTCAGATGGCGCCCTTGCCCATCCTTGCCGGGTAAAGCGACCAGTGAGTTGACCCTATGGTGGTTTCTCAAAATAGGGGACCCCAAATATGGATGGTTTATTGCTAGAAATGGCTAATGTAAAGGATGATAGGATGATTTGGGGGGTACCCCGTGATGACTTGAGAAACCATCCTTGCCGGGCAAATCCACCAGTGAGTTCACTACATCTTGGGAGCAGATCGTCAACATTTGGTGGTTTCTCAAGCCATAGGGTACCCCCAAAATGGTTGGTTTATTACTATAAATGGCTTCAAATGGATGATTCAGGGGTACCCCTATATGGCTGTGGGTCAAAACCCTTAGTCCCCCTGGTTCCCCATCATTAACCATTGTTTTCCCTATTATTACTGGTTACTATTCCCTATTAGTGGTTGATTAATATTGGGAAACACTCATTTGAACAGCAACTTGGTACCTTTGCGCCGGGACTTCGATATGCCACTTGTTCGACCAGCTTCGAAGTCTGGGTTGAAGCTGCTGACCACGCAGTTTCCAGGAAACTCCATGACGATCTGTAGGGAAACCTGAGGGCAGTGTCCACCCTGCGCACTAATTGCTGGGATGTTGATATGAAATCAACTAGTTGGTCAGGAAAAATACCAGGAAATCATCAAAAAAGATGGTCAATCAACCACTTTCCTGGATATTGTCGTATGACCAAATCCTATAACATCCTATAACATCCTATAACCAACTGATGACAACGCCTTACTGCCAACTGTGGGGATTCAGGAGAAGCCAACACATGAAGCCAACAAAAACCAACGACTATATCCGGGGCTTGAACTCATGTTACCCGGGTGGTGGATTGGTGACACTTGCTCGGTGCCTGGGTTGGCTGCATGGTGAACCCCATTTTCTGACGGCTGTTCTTGGGTATATGGTGGACAACTGTCGTTTAAAGATCATGGTCATTTTGTGGTTGTCTATAACTAGTGTGCCCAAAGGAATTAAGGCATGTTTCATTCATGATCAATGATATGCAATAACAACGGTATACAAACACAGTAGTATACAAACACTGGTTCATAATGATTATGACTGCCTTCAAAAATGGCACATCATGTCATCTTGACAAAGGAACGATCATGCTTAGCAAATCTCATGGACAGCCCAGTACAGCCCCATATCCAACGAGGTGGTGATGTTTCTCTGCAGTTACTAATTTCAACAATGAATAGTGAGCAATGGTTACACTTTTGCTTGCCTGCAAGGTGACTTTCTCACCGATTTTTTCATCAACCACTAGTATCCACAATCCCAATGGCTTTCCCTATAGGGCTGTGGGTCAAAACCATTAGTCCCCCTGGTTCCCCTATCATTAACCATTGCTTTCCCTATTATTCCTGGTTATCATCCCCCATGAAAGTTCGTCAACTGCTTGACCCATACCCATATAGTTGGTTTATATCCCCCACTATTGCTACTTATCATCCCCTATTATTAACCATTATAACCAGCCATAGTCAATTAGTGCTGGTATATCAATTTCAACTTATCATTCCCTATTTTTACTGGTTATCATCCCCAATTATATCCCGACCATTATAACCAGCTAGTCAATTTTACTGCTTTCCCCATAGTTGTTGCTTATCATTGTTGCTTATCCACTACTATTGTTGCTTACCATCCCCTATTATCAACCATCAATCACTAGCTGATTAACCATTTTGGTCAACCAATTGTCAACTAGCTGATTGGTTGTTGACTACCACTGGTTGTTGACCACTAGTTGATATTATTAACCATTGGTTGACCACCAGTTGTTCCGAAACATTTCCCCGTTGACCTCCAGTGATTTTCAGGCGCAGCTTTAACGGCGACCACGCGAAACGCCACGCCGCTGCGCCCCAGCGGCCGAGCCCACGGGGGGCTTCCCGCGATCCACACGCAGCACGTTGGTGCCCACCATCACGAAGTCGGCTTCGAAGTTATTAGCCTCGACATCAACGGGGCCGCTTGGGGATGATCTGGGTAGCCAGGGTGCTTCTGATCAGTGGTTTACTAGTGATTTAGGATGGTTAGATGGTGGTTTATGATGGTTTATGGTGGTTATGATTGATGAACATGATCCCAGTAAACCACTGGTAGAAGCACCATGGTTTATGATAGCCATGGCTTATGGTGGTTATGATGGGTAAGAATGATCATTGCTGGTTTGGCCATAGCTATGGCGGCACGTCCTGACCATCCAATCATAGCGACGATTTATAGGCAAATCACCAGTGGCTTGGGGGTCCACCGTGGCTTTGGACAAACACATCTGCCAGTGTGGAATGATAGGGGGACAACATGGGACAACCAGGGGGATAGAGACAAGTAACCAAGCTGCCAAGCAACCAACCCACCAACCCACCAACTCAACCAACATGAATGGATTTATGCATGGTCCTTGGTACCAAGGAGTGGGTGTGATACTTATCAAACAATCATCAAGCTCGAATCACACAAGTCATCATTCTTGGTGGGAAACCCACCGATTTGTGGTTGGAAAAGTTCTGGGAACGCCAGAGCTGCGTACCTACTCTGTCCCCCTGGGACCAAGCACAAGTGTAGCCCCATCATCGAGCAACACCCTTCCCACATGGGACATATCCCTACTATTGTTGGTTACTAAGGATTATAAACCATCACATATCAACAAGGTTTATTACGGCATTGGATATCCATCCTGGTTAATTAATTCACATGGATCAATCACTATCAACACATCCTGAGACTATACATTAATAAAGTATTATCAACCACATTTAACCACCATCTATTCAGGAGTCACCACTATCAACATCACTTCAAGGTTTTGTCCAAGCAGCATATCGCACAAGCGCTTGGGCGACTCCTTCATTGATGCCTTGAGGCGCAAAGACCTCAGTGACGGTTCATTGGGAGATGAACCAATTCGTAGATCTACAAATGGTTGGTTCAATCGCACTACTGTAAATTCATTGCTATTGATAAAAATTGTTTATTGCTGCTTGGTCTACTTGATGAATTGTAGGTGGTTTACTACTTCATTGATGGAACATCTCTAGACATTTTTGAATCATCGATTAGTTGATGACCATGAGAGATTCATCCATTGGTAAATGGTTGTGAATAAGAATCAATTAGTTATTACTAAACAATCTCAAATCTGAGTGAATCTCAAAAGATGAGTAAGTTACTAAACAAGCAAAGGAAATTTGAGATTATTGACGATGTACCAAAAGCTTTCTGGTTGCTTACCCTATCAATAACGACGCAGGAGATGGTTCAGGGTACCACTGCTTATGGACGTACACATTTAGCTCCAAATTGCTCACTCAAGAAATATCATCCTAGCGCAGAGATACATACCCCGTCTTAGGGGACACCGTTTGTGAAGAAGCTCATTGTATGTGTTGCACAATTATCCTACAGAACAAACACATTGCTAATATCGCGCATGGTGCATGGAAACCAACACTGGAATAATCCTGCTAACTTTCTCTGACAAATCATTGAATCAAATCACATCCAAATGTGTCATGTGCATGTCCCGACGCATGCGTTCGTATCTGTATGTGAACGTATGCACGTTTGCACATGATAGTACCTCGTTTATTGGTGTTGACTGGCATCACAAAAAGTGTATTAACCACTTGACCACCAAACAAAAGTGTACCACTCAACCATGCCCATCAAATTTCATCTGCATCAACCATCACCATTTCCACGTGCCATGGTGCCATGGTGCCATGGCTATTTGACCCGCGCTCCAGCTCTCCACCGCGTCGCAACAGCTCCGACGGATCCAAGGGGCGAGTTTCACGTTGCGATCCCCGAACTTCACCATTTTGCCACTGGGCCAGGCACTGGGATCCTTCATGCCTCGCGCTGGGCCCAAGGACCGGTTTCAGGCTGAGCGTCTGTTGAGGCGGCCAGTGCTAGTCCTGCTTGGGAATTGGGACTAAATGATTTTAAAGAGTTGGCTATTGATTAAGGTTAGAGTAGTTATGGTTCAGTTCAAAATGACGGTTGATGATGGTTAGCAACAATTAATGTTGTTTAGTGGTGCTTAGTAATAGTAATGCATAGTAATGCTGGTTTGCAATGATCAATTGTGGTGGTTAAAGGATCACAATTTATGCCCACAAATCCTAGAGAACATATGATGGTAAATAGCAGTTTAGTAAGGTCATTGTGGTAAAAGACTGATTGATCTTGCTGGCTGATAATGGCTACATAATATGGCTATTAATTAATGATTAGTGACTGGTGAGCAATGGTCTATGAGTCATTGATAATGCCTACTGTAGGAAGTGGGTGCCAAACAATCACTGGATATTTAATCTATATAACTCGATAATAGGTGGTTGTTGATTGGTTGCATCACCAATAACTGGCCAATTGTCATTAAGAGTGGTTGGAAATGATTCATAATAGTTGATACATGGTTGATAATGAATGCTTCACTATTCCAGGTTGATAAGTAGTCAGTAGTGGTTCCACATGCTGAATCACTAGTGGAGATGGCCGAAAGTGATTGATCACGG
This sequence comes from Symbiodinium kawagutii, assembly GCA_009767595.1. Classification (NCBI taxonomy): domain Eukaryota; class Dinophyceae; order Suessiales; family Symbiodiniaceae; genus Symbiodinium; species Symbiodinium kawagutii. Next base: position 321,949 of record VSDK01007408.1, on the reverse strand, counting down.
TCGGTCATGGTTTTGAATTAGAATGGTCGATGACGATAACTATGTCCTCTTCAAAGGAGAAACGAACGGTGCCTGACACTAACCACCACCAACTATCAACAACAAGTGGGCTGACAATTAATCAACCACTCTCAACAACTATCAACCACTATCAACATCTACTGGTGATGATTAGTCATTATAAAAATGCCACTATCAACCACTATCAACAACTATCAACCACTATCAACATCTACTGGTGATAATCAATCACTATAAAAATGCCACTATCAACCACTCTCAACAACTACCACTATAAAGCTGCCCTTTCCCAACCCGCCGATCTACGTCGGGCGGTGGCCTTCAAAAATGGCATCGTACTTGCTACGAATGGCAGTGGTGACTTTGCTCTCCTGGAGCAGCTCAGGGCTGGTGCCTTGGTGGATGTAAATGGCTTATAGAAATAGCAATTTAGGGGTTGATGAATAGCACCTATAGGGTGATTAGCTATGATTATGGTTGATTAATGGTATGATTATGGTTGATTAATGGTTGATTAATGGTTGATTAATGGTTGATTAATGGTTGATTAATGGTTGATTAATGGTTGATTAATGGTTTAGGGTGCCTTTAGGGGTTGATTAATGGTTTAGGGGTTGATTGGCTATCATTAATGGTTGATTAATAGCTATTTAGTAAATGGTTTAGGGTTGATTAATGGTGGATGAAATAAGTAGTCATTAGGGGGTTGATGAAATCTATTTAGCAATTCATCAATGAATAGCAATTGATCCATGGTCAATGAAGTAATGGTTGATTAAACAAATAGGGGTGTAAATGGCTTGTGTAAAAAGGATTAAAAAGGGAAGTAAATGGTTGATGAAATAATGGTTGATTAAATCGTGGTGGATTCATCATTTTTTGCATCGTTTAGTCAAGAATGGTTGATTACAGAAGTAGGGGTATGCATCTGACCTGGTTTATTTTCCATAAATGGCCTAAGTATTGGTTTATTAGAAGGCAATTCATCCATCATTTGGGGAGCAGAAAATGTTCAAGAGGAATAGCTAATGATGGAACATCGTGTGCACATGCTCAATGATTGGCTGAGAATGATTCATAGTCCCAAAACATTGGGAAAATCATGGAAAATCCGTGCAAATGCGATTGTAGAGTTGGAAATACGCGGCTTACGGTCTACAAATGTACCGACATTGCACTAGTTCAAGGGATGCCATCCAGAGCAAGTGCAGTGCTGGTGCAAAATGTGTTCCTACCTACTTGTGACAAAACTGCTTGGCTCTGCTCCAAAGCTGGCAGGTGACTGGCAAATCCTCAAGCCATTGCTGGTTTCCCAAGCCAAAAGATTCTGCTGATTGCGCACCCAATATGTGCGCCGATCTCCAACACTGAAACATTGATCATTTTGCCGGTGCGTTGATGGATCCTGCCTCCCCACAGCTTCTGAATTGTACCTAAAATATGTCACCGTTTGAGCTAGGAATAGAGGGCACCCTGCCGTCTGCCAGTTGATGGAAACCTTCACGTACACTAGACCCTTTGAATCCTTTGCAACAAACTCCATGCTCCCGAACCCTATTTGATCTCCCAGTGCCAAGGCACTCAAGTGAACACAATTCTACTTATCAATCTGCTGCTGTTGACTTCTATTCTAAACCAGGCATCATCAAACCGCCAACGCTCCCCCAGCTCCCTTCCGTATCGCATCCTTGGAATGCGGCTCCAAGTAAGGTCGAATGTACACCACATGGATCTCATCTCCTGGCTCATGGCTCGCCGCGCTACGGCAAAGGAGCCTGTCCGATCGTTCGCATCTCAGTAGTATTTGAAAATCACTATATTTGTGTTTTGCTCGGGTTGATGATGGATACACATATTGGGTCATGATTGTCATGATACTTCATGATTGTCAACAGTGGTTACAACACGGCTTACAAACCTATGGGTGTTCTCTAAAATGAGTGTGCAAATCATAGGTAGAAATGACTCCATTTTTTCTGAAGTGGTTAGAAGCAACACAATCCATGAAATGCGGCCACCATCACAGTCCCACATTCAGCATCTCATTTCGCTCCTGGTCGTGACAATCTAAGGGCATCGTAGAACGCTTTGGTTGCGGCTGGGTTCAACCCTGTCGAGACCACAAACTTTGCCTCAGGAACAAGCCAGGCAATTCAGAAGTTTAAGGCAAAGAAAGCTGTAAGGTGCTGAAAACTGAAACTGGAAAAGGCCATGCAGCTCTCCCTTTGGGTTTGTCACAGCCTCCAGCTGTCACTGAATCGCCTACGAACGTACTGGATTAGCGCTCGCTTTACCATCATGAACGTCCTTCTGTCTGAATGCAACTGAAACCAACCCGTTTCAGGGTGCCCACATGTCTGACTAATATCATTGAAGTATCATGAGCTTGCGCAACTTCACTCAATAAAATATCATCGAAATACCCAAAATGACTAAACTCAAATTCCCAATCATTCCCGAACCCAACCAGCTTCCACCATCTTCGATTCGAAGCTCCCAGCGAGGGAACCCCCCGTCCGCTCCGCCGTCCGCTGGTATCGCCAGGTTGCTGGGCGCTTCAGGGGCAACTTCTCGGGGTCGGACTCCTTGAAGACCTGAGTGCCGGCGTCCCATGGTTGCACCGACAATGACTTTGGATACAGCAGGTCAATCTATATCTATGGAAATCTATGGATATGTCAATGAGATATCATGAGATATAACGAGATTTCATGAGATATCTTGTTACTGATGACTGTTCTTCTCTGCTCATTGAATGATATTCACCAAGTATCTGTGGATAAATCCAGCCAAAGCAACCTGGGCTATCATATGTATATATATATATATATATTTCCCTTGCTGGGAGGTTCATCGAGCTTGAAACCACGGCCAATAGCTTGCTAGCTGAACAGCGGGAGATTCACCACTGCACATAGCAGGGTGGTTTATAAAGAGCGGGATCTCCCTCCCATGCGCTAGCAACCAGTCTATGATTGCTTATCGGTTGACGATGGTTTATCATGACTGCCTGTGATCGAAATGGTCACACTATAACTCCAATAGTTATGTATTAATTGCTATATACTTTCTATGTCAGATTCTTCATTGCCCACTACAACAACTTTTATTACTACCTATGATCTGAGAACAAACCTCCCGAATACCTGATGCTCACCGAGGGCCCTGCGATGCAGCTACATCTTCCGCTACGCATCACCTGGACTGCTAGAGAGCAATCAACAAGGCTAACTACGGATTTACCCTTAGAAACATCTCAGTAATCAATAACAGCACAAATAGTACAGTATTCTTCATTGGCAACAATACTCATAAGTAACTATGGATCTATGATTAGGAACCATCTATACTGGTCAGGAATACTTAGCAACTACTTATCATTACTTGGTACCCATCTCTCTACTCTACGCATCCTTACCCACGGCAGAAATAGCACTGAAACCAACCAAACATCAATAAACTGACAGCATGGTGGTTAAATAATACTGATTAGCAAGAACGCCAATCATATGGAATGTAATTATGTGCAGTCCACAATTTATGGCACGAGTTTATGAAATTCACATTACAAGCAGAAAACATCAAAAAAAACCAGCAAATTCAATCAATTAACCAATCTCCCAAACAAATTTAGCAGTCAACAACCATTGGGCCAAATCAGCTCACTTGCAAAACTTGAGAGATCTTTATAGCAAGAGAGATGGCATATGCAATTAAAACAGTTTGTTGTTTTTTTGTTGTTTCAATTTGTCGTTTTTGTTTTGTAGCCGTTTCGCTCTTGATCTGTTGCTGTTGTGTTTTTTCATGTTGTTGTGTTTATGTTGCTGTTTTGGCAAAATGTTCAAACCAGTAGTATCTATATTTTTTGATGTTTTCCATTTCAGTCGTGTCAGCTCACTTGCAAAACACAAAAGAAACATAAGGAAACAACATTTTGCTTGGATTCGTTCCTACAGCAATTGCTGTACACACAACATATCTGATCGGATGTGCTTCAGAAGTCTGAAGAAGAATGCGGGGTGTCGGCAGGATGGTCCGCGAATCTTTGAAAGCGGTTCAAGCTGTTAAGCTGTTAAGCTGTTTGGGGAAGCTGCTAAGCTGTTCAAGCTGTTCAAGCTGTTAAGCTGTTTGGGGAAGCTGCTAAGCTGCTCAAGCTGCTCCAGGTGTTCAAGCTGCTCAAGCTGTTCCAGCTGTTCAAGCTGTTCAAGCTGCTCAAGCTGTGTTTGTTCAAACTGTTCAAGCTGCTCAAGGTGTTCAAGCTGTTAAAGCTGTTAAAGTTGTTAAGTTGTTATAAGCTGTTTGGACAAGCTGTTAAGCTGCTATTTTAATAGCTCAATCGCTGTTTCTAAAAGCTTAGTCACCTAACAGCTAACAACTTAATCGCTTCAATCGCTTGTTCTAACAGCGTAATCGCTTAATCGCTTGTTCTAACAGCGTAATCGCTTAATCGCTTATTCTGACAGCTTAACTCGCTTATTCTAACAGCGCTTCATCGCTTAACAACTTCCTCTAACAGCTTAATCGCTTATATAATCGCGTTTTCAAAATACTTAACAGCTTAACAGCTTGTTCTAAAAGCTTAATCGCATAACAGCTTATTCTGACAGCTTAATCGCTTAACAGCTTATTCTAACCACTTAATCGCTTAACAGCTTATTCTAACAGCTTAACCGCTTAACCGCTTATTCTAACAGCGGGGGTCGAAAAACCCATCACACCCTCTCATCGACTTTTCTTTCTTCGGACATCGCGTTTGGAAGGTTTGTCCGCAGGCTTGGCAACACCATCTCATTCAAGAACCTGGCGCTTTTTTGGAAAAGCTCTCCGCCTCTTCTGGGCAGTTGGCATGGTCTTCCGACTGTTCGCATGGTCTTCCGACTGTTGGTCGCTGCCCGCGTCTTTGCCCACCGCGGTTTTTCCTTTGTCAGCTGCTCCTGACTTACCATGGGCTCAGAGCGCTTCATGATCAACTCGTCCCTTTCCTGCGCCGGGTCCAGGACGATGTTGTGGAGGATGTGAGTTGGAACGGAGATCTGGTACCTATGAAAGCTGAAATGAGCCATGCGCGTCACGCAACGTCGGACCTGCAAGTCGCGCAGAGAAGGTCTTGTCGCCAGACCGTCCAGCTTGTCACTACGCACATCCCACACAATTCTCGAATACGCCCCAGTCGAGCAATCGAGGGCGTTGGATGTTGACCATCCACGGCCAGCATAATTTGGTCAGACAGCCGTTTCAATCTGGGCAGAAGCGCTTGTTTCCCCAACGTTGGCCCGAAGCTCATCTGAGCTGAATGAAAACGCCGCGCCTCCAACATCGGGCGCTGCACAGGGGCACCCCGTCGGCGTCGTGCCGGCGCTGGCGGGCGATACGGCGGCTCATCCTGCCAGGCGGTCTTCAGACTAAAGTGGGGGAAAAAGATTTCACAAATAGAGGAAGAAAAGACATTGCCCATTAGATAACAGGATTGTCCTGGGGCCGGTCAAGATGATCTTGGACGAGCGCCCGGCCGCAGCATCGACGGGGAAGACGTACACCCCGCTGTACGCTAAAGAGAACCAACGATCCTGGAGAAGGAAACTAACAAGGACGACAAGGATGTCGATGTTTCTTTTTTGAGCAACATTGGAAACTTGGTCAAAAATAAACATGGGGGCTTACCTTTGAACCATGCTCTGGCGTAAGGTCGTTGGAAAGACTTGTTTGTTTGCAGGACACACACACATATTTACCTAGGTATTGCGTCGCCCGGGGCACCTCCTCCGGCAAGGCCCAAAAAGCATCGAAGGCTTTCGTATAAGTGTTGCTCGGGCTGACGCCTTGCAGGAGCTGAGCCAGCAAGTGGGCAGCCAAAGCCCCTAGACTTCGCGGCCGTTCCTGGCCATCTGCATGTCCAACAGATTCTTCCGTGCACTGAGCCGTTTTTTTCCGAATTGACACGAGGGACAGTCCTTTCTTTTCTGTTTTTGACCTCAACCTGGAGGCTTCTGCCTCCATCGCACTGCCATCAAATGATGTGGTCAATAATTGCAAACGCAAAGAAACGATCTGAAGTGTTTGCAAGACTTGTTTGAGCTCATGTCTTCGCACCTGGAAATGAGGACTAATGTAAAAACACAAATGTATTCATCTTTCAATGTGTAAATGCTGAAGTAGGGTGGCATGCCATACTAACAGGCTTCACTCAGGAAGTCAATGAGGAGCCAAACGGGAGCGCACACACAATAGATCACACACACCCTTCAAATGTCAGGCGCCGAAATGTGAGGAGACAGGCAACTTACATCTATTCTTCCAAAGGGATTTCAAGGCGAAGTAACAAAGATATCGTAGCAGAAACAATGTCACAAAATCAAAGTTCAATAGCAACAATCATTGTAATAACATCGATAACACTCTGAGAAATAAGTAACAAATCATGAACAAATACGCATGAGTGGCTGTGTTCATATCTATCATAAAACAATATATTCACAAAGAACAAGCTGTTTAGCTGCTAAGCTGTTAAGCGAGAGCGTTAAACTGTTGAACTGCTAAGCTGTTAACGTAAACCCATTATTTTGATAGTTTGTCAGCTTCATTCTTTTCTGAAAAAGCAACAGAATCAACACTTTAGTACGAACAATAATAGCTGTTAAGCTGCTAAGACAATTTGTGAAAGTGCTAGACTGTTAGGTGAAGTTGAAAACTATAAGCTGCTATGGTATAATCATTCGTTTTTAAGCTTTAATCTGTTATTCGCTTGCTCCAAAACTAGGTTTAGTGCTTAATTGCTTATGCTTATGTTTTTTGATACAGAATTTTCATCGCCGGTGAAAACATTGAAAACAAAAACCTTTTCTAATAAGACATTGAGAAGCTGTTAAGCTGCGAAGCTTTTTGGGGAAGCTGCTAAGCTGTTCAAGCTGTTCAAGCTGCTAAGCCCTTCAAGCTGCTCAGGCTGTTCAAGCTGTTCAAGCTGTTCACCTGTGAGGAGAAGCTGCTAAGCTGTTCAAGCCGTTCAAGCTGTTCAAGCTGTTCAAGCTGTTCAGACTGTTCAAGCTGTTCAAGCTGTTCAGCTGTGAGGAGAAGCTGCTAAGCTGTTCAAGCTGCTAAGCTGTTCAAGCTGCTCAAGCTGTTCACGCTGTTCAAGCTGTTCAAGCTGCTTAAGCTGCTGAAGCTGCTCAAGCTGTTCAAGCTGCTCAAGCTGTTCAAACTGTTCAAGCTGTTAAGCTGTTTGGGCAAGCTGTTAAGGTGCTAAGCTGTTATCTTGATAGCTTAATCTCTTAATAACTTAATCCAACAGCTTACCAGCAAGCGCTTAATTGCTTGTTCTAACAGCTTAACCGCTCAATCGCTTATTCTAACAGCTTTATCGCTTAATCGCCTTGTTTTAACAGCTTAGTGGCTTAATCGCTTATTCTAACACCTTAATCGCTTAACAGCTTCTTCTAAAAGCCTAATCCCTTAATCGCTTTTTCTAATAGCTTAACAGCTTAACAGCTCATTCTAACAGCTTAATCGCTTAACAGCTTCTTCTAACAGCTTAACAGCTTAACAGCTTATTCTAGCAGCTTAATCGCTTAACAGCTTTTTCTAACAGCTTAAACAACTTAATCGCTTGTTCTAACAGCTTAGTCGCTTAATCGCTTGTTCTAACAGCTTAACAGCTGAATCGAGTTTTCTAACGGCTTAACAGCTTCTTCTAACAGCTTAATCGCTTCCGGAGAATTGCGGGACCACTCTCAGGTCACAATGGAAAAATGCCTCGTGCGCATGTCGTGTGACGTTTGCTAAGATCCCTCTCTACCATTTGCTTATTCCACTCCTGGTAGCTCCTCCCAGAGACGATCCCTGGGGTGAGACTGAGCACAAATGCGCTGAATCCCATCCCACTTATGGAGAGGAATCACCAGGTGCCTAACAGCTTCTCGATTTGTGTGTCATCAGAAGCTAATCACCAGGTAGCTCCTGTCCTCGCTCCCCCTTTAAAGGACCAGTGGCCGGGATACCCCTGGCTCCGAATCGTTCCCTCACCACCAGCCATAAGGAGCTCTTGGAACAGCGGCTCACCAGGCCGCAGCTCCAGATCAGCAGGGGTATCAACAAACTCATGTTGGTACCAGCCATATCATGGGGTACCAGTTTGATACAGTTTCAAACACAAGTGGAAACTGTTTGCCAAACTGTCAGAAGGAAATAAATCATAATAAATCCATGTAAATCATAGCAGTGCTATACTGTGCTGTTGGGATGTTCAAACCCCAGCATGAACCTCAGATTCCAAGCCTCCAGAACGTTGGAGCCGATGAGGTGTCTGTCTTTACCTGTCCACCCACCCAGCTTTTTGAGGTGTAGTGTGCGCCGCTGCTGTCCATCTAAAAGAAACAAGACAAGCAGTCTTTCCTCAGATATTCACTTTGCACTTGCATAGTCAAAATAATTTGCTCCCTAGTCTATACTGGATTATGTAGTTTCCTTCCTGAACACTGCAGCTGTCAAAACTATCCCATCCCATTTCATGGCTGTGAGTCAAAATCTGTTACCTCCTGGTTCAAGTTGGTTTTCACTTCTTACAACATACCACGACTTTGTCATGTCGTTTTAGCTGCCGCAATGTGTCACAAATACATACAAATACGACAAGCTAAGAAATGGCAACATACAAACATTGTAATGGAAGAGGCGTTAGCATTTCATGTCATGGCCGATGCTCCGCATTAGGCGTGGTCAAAACTTGGCCTGGCCGGAGGTTATCGGCATCCTTCGGCCGTTGCTTACCATCAGTTGATGGCTCCATCCCAGCGGCTAGGCGCACCGCACCTTTCCGTCCAGCGAAGCCCATGACGCAGAATCCAGCTTGTTGGCTCTTGATGTCCTAAACAAAGCAGAGCAAAACCAGAGCATCTCGACACGGTACATCATAAACTCCCTGGATGACCCACGGCGACCAAGGCTATGACTAGGAACCATGGCTACCAGTACCATATGCTGCCAAGGCTTTGATCAATAATTTTGCTTTGTAAGTCAACTTCTAAGACGGTTTTCCCTGTTGGCTTGTAAGTCCACGTGTTAAACACTTTCGGGGTTGCCCTGGATTCATATCAGGGTGAGAGCAGATTCTTCATATTCCCTGCCCTGAAATCATACAGTAGGTCTTGAGGCTATGGCACGAGATGGCACGAGTCCCAGGAATGAAAACAGTGGATGCAGAACCAAAATAAACATGCGGAATCCAGCCAAAGGCAAGAACGAATCTTTGACAGGCAGTTACGCGGTCACTGCGAATGATGTGAAACTCACACTGGGAAGCCTTTAGCCGATCACAGCATGTAAGAAGTTTCCTCTTCCATAGTTCCATAGCAACTACAATGCAACTACTGTATGGGAGCATATTTGGGAGCCACAGCGGGATGCGACACATGACACAAAATAGAATCAAGCTGGTCATGCATGCCAGGGAGGGATTGGCGATAGTCACCAGGTTCTTCCATTATGAGGTTGCACAGCCATTATGATTGTTGGATTCATCTTCATCATGGCCCCTTCAAGAGAAGCTTTGCATGGACACCTGAAAGCAATGGTTTGTTAACTTGAATGGTTGCAAACCGGTGCACGTACTAAACACATCTAAACACACATATTGGGGGGGGGGTGGTAGGAGGCTGCGCACTAATTTCAGCAGAAAAAGTCACAGTACAACAGCTCTCATGAACATGTTTGATGATGTTTGATGTTTATTGGCAAAACTTCCCATTTCAAGACCTACTTCTACAGTAGTCATCCTGCGTGTTGTAATCGGGATGACTTGCAGCACCAAGGAACGTAAGGCAAAGGCCCTTCTGAATTCTTTATCGTTCGATGCAACTCAGCATGGTATGTTGAATCAGTTTGACAAAGAACTGATGCAGCCATATACAGCGACCTTAACGTGAATGCTCCCTTCGTTTCTTCTTTTTGTGCACTTCAGGAAACGGATTATTGATGATGAGTTCAGAAATCATGATCAAAAGCATCATCATTTTCTCAAAGGGCCCGGGCAGCTTCCCTAAAGAGAGCAGCATTCAAAAACTATCAAGTGATGTTCTAAGCCGTGGAATCATCTGCAATCAACCTCCAAGGATTCAAAACTGTTCGACTCAGCAGGGTATCAAAACAAACACGGATTCGATGAATCAAAATATGTATACTATAATTTTTCTGCAGGGTATCTAAAGGCTGAATGGTTCAATGGCTCCGCCCCAGCGTCCTCACACAGCAGCTGGCCAATCTTCACTCCCGGAGTTCGTTCCTTTATACCTCAGCGTCACCAGACTTGCTGGGCCTTGAGATTTTTCGCTTCTTGGATCTCCCCGGTCTCCTCCAAAACCATGGGGAGGGAAATCGATTTGTTGCGAAAATCATCGAAAATCTCCCCAACACTTCAAAGGAATGGAAGAGATGGAATCGAATTTCAAGGAACTGCCTGGGCAAAAAAAGCATGCAAATGGTCATGACAGTCAAATGGTCATGACAGTGGATACTGACGATTACGTATCGTACAATTATATAGAGTGGTTATTTCATACTACGGGTATAATCGCGACTAGTGATAACCCATTAGTCCTAACATGTCTTGACTTAGTGACATCAACTGCCTGGTTTGGCTACTTCTCAGAGCCATTCTGAAGTTTTGCCTGCCTGGCGTTCACTGCGAGGACCAAGCGAGACCAACAGAGTGATTCACTGGATGCTTTATAATGATTGGTAAACGATTGGGTCGTAAATGAGTGCTATTGGATGATGAATGTTGATGGTATGGTGATAATGGCTGCTGATTGATAGTGGTTCATGATGCTGCATGGTGAATGATTGGGGCTGTAGTTGGGCATTCCTTTGGTCCAAGTAACTGACGGCATACCTCTTGGAGACCAAATAGGAGGTACACTTCGCTTCCACATCCTGGGCCAACTCTCGTTGGGGTCGGGGGAACTGCCTTGCAGCTCTCTCAAACCTTGAAAGCCATGGGTTTCAAGTGCTATGGAAATCAACACCGCGCTTTCCCTTTCAAGATCCAGGGTTAGATTTCCATTGGGAGGAGTAACTTTCCTGAATTGGGGTTTCATATAATAATCAAGGGGTTAGAGGATATTAGAGGCATCCCTTCTGGACTCCTGAAAACACCCATGGCGCGACGCTCAACTCTGAGAATCCAACCCGGGACTCAACTTGGGACAAAAAATTGCGGAAGTGCCTCCAGCAATGGTGGATCATTGACAAACCTTCTATAGTTGATGTTGATGGTCACCAGCTATTTATGGTTAAACCATGTTAAATCAATGGTGGTTTATGAATGTGGATCTAGAACTACCAAATTTCAGCCTGGAAGGCTGAGGCTGAGGACTTGAAAGTGGCGCTGACTGCCAAGCGTCTGCTTGGATGGCGTTCTTTCTCCACTTTGGAGGCAAATATTCCTGCAACTCTCTCAGTTTGATGCTGTGCCGGTGCGAATCATGGTGTATCGAAAAACAGAACGCAAGGATACCTGAAGACTTGGGCTAATCCAGCACACTGGAGGTGTAGCGCTCAAATGTTTGCAATTTCCAAGGAGCAACTGACGAATCAATTCAGCCAAGGACCGTTACCTCGAAAAGGAATCCCACATCATTCCTGCCATGATTCATAATCCTGGGGTACACCCTCCCCCAGTTGCTGTGTACTCTGGCAGCAACACACTGGCGCCTTGGTGTTGTCGTAGTAGTGGACCTCAGGGTGCACTGCTGGTCATCTGGGAAAGCCATGGAAAATTACAAAAAAGTACCATCCGACAACATGGGTTTTTGCCTCGGAGATGGCCATGTTGGGGTTGGACGATGTTCACTTCATTTTGTCTGTCATGATGGCGTCACCCAATCTGCCTCAATATCCCAATTTCACTGCACCTTGTAGAATCACTCCAACCTCAAAGTATCAACTGGCAACTGCTCATTCTTAGCCATCAATGATCATCACTAACCATTTCCCTATTGTTGTTGCTTCTTACTCTTCATTTTTGATCATTGGGCGTGAGCCATGATCCCCCGCGGGATCCCGGAAGGCTCCATAGTTGATTGATATCCCTATGGCCTATGACTCGACCATCATTTCCCCGGTGGTTCATGGCAGTCGCTGTTGGTTGCCAGCCACTGATCATCGTTAACCATTAAGCCCCCAATAGTAAACCATCAGTTAGCCATAAATTGACAACTGATAAACCACCAATCAACCACTAACCATCAGTGAACAATCATTGATAGATAAACCATCAATTGATGATCATGTGACATTCAAGCAACACACTAATAAAACACAAATAAACACCGATCAACAACCAATCGAGCATCACTGAATTATCAACTAACAAGCAACCAAAACAATTCACTGTTGATAACACTTGATATTACTATCAAATACCATCAATCACCCAATCTGTTGTTAGGGGCTGAACAGGTTTAGCCATATCAAGGAGGGGATCATGGACAAACCACCAGTGCTCCCCCTACCATGAAATAAACAACCCTGACTAACAACCCTATAAACCGTTATTAGGCGCCCTTGACCCTTACCCCTTATAAAATTCCTTTGCTCATAGCAAACAACCCCTTATGAACAACCCCTTATGAAGACTCTTGTAATCATATTGTAAGCCCTTCTTAAATTCTTATCCCTTTATAAACCCCTATCAACCCCTCGTAAACTCCATAGGTCATTACAAAACCCTTTACAATCTTTATGAACCCCTTCTTAGACCCTTATCAACCCCTGATAATTTCCATCCAATTCCATATGGCTGTGGGTCAAAACCCCGTACCCCTGGTTCCCCTATCATGAACCATTAGTTTCCCTATAGTTTGTTGGTCATTATCCACCAGTATTGGTTGGTTAAGAGCTTGACCCATAGCTAATATGAAGCCCCATTGTTGGTTGATCAACCCCCTATCATTAGCCATTGTTTTCCCTATTATTGTTGGTGGTCAACCCCCTATTGTTGGTTGATGAATATCGACCCACAGCCATATGGCTATGGGTCAAAACCCCGTACCCCTGGTTCCCCTATCATTAACCTTTGTTTTCCTTATAGTTTTGTTGTTAAATCCTCCACTAGTTGGTAGGTTAATATTGACCCATAGCCATATATGGCTGGTATATCCCTATAGTTGCTAGTTATTATGCCCTATTATTAACCATTAACCGTTGGTTGGTTGATTATTGACCCATAGCGAATATGACCCCCACAGAACTTCCATCCCACCATCCGCGCCCCTTCTTGGACCCCCCAGCAATCAGCAGATCCGTTTCCCGGTCGCTCTGCGCGAAGCCGTGCAGCGCCCATTCGAAGGCGCAAGCGGACTGCGGGTGAAGCACCGGGAGACAGCGAGGTGGTCCATGGTTAATGAAGGTTGATGAAGGTCGTGGTGATGGCTAATGATGGTTAATGAAGCTTGATTGATGGTTAATGAAGGTTGATTGATGGTTAATGAAGGTTGATTGATGGTTGATTGATGGTTAATTGATGGTTATCTGATGCTTATTGGATCATTATTTGATGAAGGTTAATGAAGGATGGTTGATGAACAGCTATGCTTAGTGAAGATTGATGAAGGTTAAGAAAGCTCAGCGAGGATTAATAATGCTTAGTAAGGGCTAGTGAGGGCTACTAAGAGCTATGGTTAATGAAGGTTGATAAAGGTTAATGAGGCTCAACAAGGATTGATAAAGCTTGGCAAATGCTAATGAGGGCTACTGATTAAGAGCTATTTGACGGTGAATTGATGGTTAATAAGAGGTAATAACATAACGGTTGGTCCGACGGTTGGTAAGAGCTAATAAGAGGTAATAAGGGCTAATTGAAGGTTGATTGATGCTGAGTTGAGCGTTAATTGATGGTTAATAAGGGCCAATTGATGGTTGATTGATGCTTAAGTGATGGTTAGCTCATGATTATTTGATGATCAGGATTCATTGACGGTAGATTGATGGTTAATCGATGGTTATTATATGGTTAATAATACCCGCAATTATTGGCTAATTGCAGTAACGCTTATTTGATGGTTAATTGATGGTTCTTGGATCGTTAATTGGTCGTTATACAACTGATGGTAGATTGGTAGTTGAAATTAAAGATGGTTGTGTATACATCAGCATAATGCACTGATGTCCCACGAGAATATGCTAATCCTCGTCTGCTGGATTGGATCGGGACTGGTGTTCTCTGTTCATACAATTACCTCACGATTTGAAACAAAATGATCCCAAACAAACCACTGCCACGAAATCGCGTTGCGCTGCAGCGGACACTAAGTGACCAGTTACATGATTGGAATGTGTTGCACGCATCTATGTGCAACATCACGAGATCAAAATATTATGCTTGTCCATTCTGCGCACATAGTATGTCCGTTGACCCATATGTCGATGTCATCTTTATGTATCTCTCATTATACCTTATGTATCCCTCATGATACGTTTATACATGTTGATACCACGTACTTATCCCACTTATCCCATACATATCCCATACTTCTCCTATACATGGCGCGTGGTGTGACACTGTTGGACATGACTCACTCAATTCGCGTGGCACTTCGACCCCAAATCGAACAGGCGCCTGGTCCGAACCATCAACGCTCACGATGACCTTCACATGGTCCTGCAGCAGCTCATCAATCCTGAGGTCAGACAGAGGCAGCAGGTCGAAGATGAATACCGGTGAGGTGGAAGGGAAGCACAGGAAGTACGCAGATGAACCCAAATATGGTTAGTTCATTGGCAAATGATTAAAATAGGTTGCATTAATGAACCCAAATGATGAGTACATTGACATAGCATTTCACGACTGTGCATAGTACAATTTGTTTTAAAGATTGTCTCAGCCTGAGTGTACGGAACGTGCGCAGGGTATGCATTCGGCACATCCCAAAGAGAGACTGGACTTGGAGACCTTGGGCAAGTGAGTAAGCTGCACAGTGTCCCAGAGTTGGTCCCCCAACGTCTTTTCAGCTTGACCCAACATGTGAAGCCAGCAGACAGTTCATCACCAAACTTCCATAAATCATAAGAACTGGCATGCAATTGGATGGTGCCACTATGTGCCACTTCGATACTTTTTCGCCGAGTGTCTTTTCGCAATCGATCCATGCTGACTTTTCCAGCAATTTCACCGTATCCTCCCTGTCCATTGGACGATCTGCCATGAATGCCAAGCTAAAACCGCGGCGATTGGATGCTGTCAAATCATAAAACTTCTTGTTCTGATGAAGGTCAAGCGGTGGCCTGCTTGCATTCCAAGATTTTTGTTTCTGCTGTTTGCGTTTGAAAGCTGTTCTCGCATCCAATTTGGAGCCAGAATGTCGCGAGTTTGCCACGAAAAGAGACTGAAACAGACACACTCCCGATTTGGGACGCCCTGTAGCAATATACACGAAGTTGAAGTCAAAAAGCCATCCAGCCATGGAAATGAAATGAAACTAGCCAGCATCCTTGACCATCATTCACCAATCAATCACCAGGAACCATCACTACTAGTATCCATAAAAATCAACCATCTGGTGGTATCTCAACATAGGGTACCCCTAAACGATATCAAATGATCCCATATTCAACATTTTGGTAACAAAACAAGGATATTTGGGAAGGGTTCCCCTTCCTCAGGGAAACTCCCATCATCTGCAAACATTACTACTACCATTTGGTTCATGGCCCCGCCAGTGAGAGCTGAACACCTTCCCTTTAGAGAGATCCAGGGATGTCTCTCACCGCGCTCTCACCAGCCATGTGATGGTCCACATCTCAACCCACCTGGGCCATCGCACCGGGCCGCTCCTGCCAGGCATCCTCATCTTTCGCTCGGGAGCACCGCGTGGTGGTCATCAAGCGCCTGGGCAACCCAGTGCCACGGAGAAACACCGATGGAATCATCGTTTCGGATGGTCACTTGGCATGGTCCATGATGCTTAATCATGGTTACATAATCATGGTTCATGATGGCTGATGATGATTATGTTAATGTCGGTGAATGTTGGTTAATGATGGTTATATAGTGATGGTTGATGATGGTTGATAATGTTAATATAATGATGGTTGATGATGGTTGATCACAGTTGATGGTGATTAATGATGGTCAACAAACGCTTTGGCTGCTAGAGGTTTGCAACCACTTCTTTAGTGGCTGATGCTGGTTGACAAGAGTTGCTCATTGTTTTCTGCTGGTTGACACCGATGATGAATGATAGTTGCTAGTGATTGATGTCGGGAAAAAAATAGTTGAGTATTGAGACTAGCGGTTGATACAGTAACGGTCTGTAGTTCGTAGAACATTTTGAGCTACAAAAAATGTGTCATGGTGAATCATTGGTCCTATGTCATTCATAGTAACGTGGTGCTTACTGTTGGTTTGACTGCTGGTCAATAGTTAATATGAAAAACAATTAATCATCAGCAGTCATTTCTTCGCAAATAACTAGCCATAATATGAAATACGAGCATCATGGTCTGTAGTGGATACATATATGTCTATATATAATATGCCATCACTGGCAAATTCTGGGCTGAGAACATCTGTGAACAAGCAAGAACTCAGACTTACGACGTTGCTCCGTCGCTCACGACATCGCATAGCTTCCACCCCCAAGGACCAGGCCAAGGCCGGCGATGATTTGCACCATGGACCTTGGAGGTGCACCAGGACATCAGCTGCGCAACGCGTTGTAGTGGGTATCCTCAATAGAATAGCGCTATTGATGTAATCAATCATTTACATGGGTGTTTCTCAAAATAGGGGCACCCCAAATCATCCTTTATTAATCATTGATAGCAATAAGCCATCCATTTTTTGGGTACTCCTATTTTGAGAAACCACCACATCACTATCAATGAATATATGATGAATGATACAATCAATTGAATAGGCTTGACGGAGTATCAATCATTCATGTAACCGGCATCATCAAGAATAAGTTAACATTCATCTAATTTCACCATCAATGGGTACGATGTGCTTGGAAGTAAGTACAACTTTGCATAATGTTAGCATGTAACCCTGGGAGCTTCACGCTGATGGTATCAGTCATCCACCCTATCCACCCCTATTGGAACCTGCGAACGGCTCCCGCGAACTTCCCTGTTCTCAGCTCGAGCTGCTCCAATCTGCATTTGTGGCCGATGTGCGCCTCGAAGCTAATGAATGGTTCATGGATGGTTGACAAATGAGTAATGGTTAACCATTGTCATCCATCAATTTCTACCTCTAACCATCCATTCTGAATCATCTATTCTGAACCATCCATTCTAAACCATGCATTCTCAACCAACCATTCTTGACCATCCATTCTTAACCAACCATTCTTGACCATCCATATATCAATAACCATGATTACCAACCATTACCCATCGGTGATTAGTTAACACTGGGAGCTATGGCCGGTTCATAATTGGTTTCAAAAGGACAATATCCAACTACGCAGTGTCACGGCTCACAATGGTCAATAATGGCTGATGGTTGAATGATTAGTTGAATGAGTGCGTCACAATGATTGATTATAGGGCTTTGATGGGCCCCGTATGGTAATTGTCAGTGTGAGTTAATCATAATATAGGGACAAAGCTAATCGAATCATAATGGTGAATCATGGTGAATCATGGGCAGGGCGGGTTTCAAGAGCCACCTTGGTTCTTGTAATTCCCCTGGGTTGTGAGAACTCTCCTCCCAAAACTTCCACCAGGACCAGTAACAAGATGTAACAAGCATGATCACAGTTTCATTGGCACACACATTTCTGAACATGTATTGAAACCAGTACTGACCATCTTTTTCGGACTCGAATATAGATCATTAAAATGTTTTGAATCAACTACTTTTGTGTCAAAAGGACAAGCGACATAGCTAGCAATTGTGGAAGTAAAGTGAACGACTCACCTTTTCCAACCGAAACTAGTGAAATAAGCATAAATTAAATAAGCAACAGTCCAAAATCAGGGTGAATAAGCTCGAAAATAAATGGTAAGGGATGCGATGAATTCTCCACAAAGAAGCGCATACCACTCATCCCACCAACATATTCACGAGAAACCTCAAGAAAAAGAATGCTGAAAAAGGACAAAAGCCCTGCTCCCTTCATCTGAACCACCCCAACCATACACCCGATACATTCAGAACCTTCAGAAAATCCATTTAAAATCCATTTGCTCTACTAAGTCTTGCATTTACCCCACTAGGTCTTGTAGATGGTGGCCACATCCCATCAATCACCGCAGCTTCTCCCCCCATGGGGGCCCGGCAAATATGCTCCAGTCGAAGGGTCCAGCGATAAATTCCCCCCTGCCAAGCACAACACGCCCTGCTTTCATCCAGAAACAGCGCATGATGCTGCTTTGCTGATGTTTGGGCGGCTTGATTTGGCTTGATTTAAGTTGATTTTGTTTGATTTATATAAGTTGGCTTGTTTGCCTGTTTGTTGTTCACCAGCTGTTTCTGGGTCATTTTGGTTAAGGCTGCTTGCTCGTCAACCTCAACCCTCCCTGCAGCACCGCCTTCAGCAGCCGCAAAGAACCGCCCACTGGGATCACCCACCCCGGATCCTGGCGTCAGCGTTGGGGTCGACCGTTGAAGCAGAAACGCTGGGCAAACCAACAAGATTTTCTAGTTGACCAAGAGGGGTATACCAAGTTTTCTTAAGCTTAAGGGGATTTTGTTGACCAAAATGATTAGAAACATATTGTTAGTCGTTGACGAACATGGCAGTTGTGGGTATCAGCAAGGAAGGTCAGGATTTGTTGTGTAACTGATTCCCTAACGAGAATCATTGCAATGGAGAACGCCAAGCACTGCCAAGCGGATGACCATCCCTAACATCCCTTACTTATTCTTTATAAGCATGAGGCAATGGCCCCCATCTCATACAGCATCCAGTGGCATCCAGGCAATGGCACAGCACACAAGCACACAGCGCACCCAGTGACACCACAGGACCTGAAAGTCTCCCAGCTTTGTGGCGACATCGTGCTCTGAGCCACCTGAGACTCAGCGGTGCCGAAGGATTGCCATTGAAGCCGAGTCACTGAAAGGTTAGCGGTGGCTGATTGGAGTGTAGAACATGGTAGCATGATACAGCAAACTAAAATAGTGTGATAATTGTATAATACTATATCATATTATATAATATCATATCATAATACATCATATCATATCATTATATCATAGTATATTTCATATTATATCATATGTCTTGTGTATGTATATATATATATATATATATTCATATACATATATATGAAAATCAGAAGGTAAATGTGTATACAAATAATATCATTAAAGAAATGCATGCATAATCATACGTATACTACCACGTTCATGCACACAAAATCGCAGCCATTTCTGCTCCAAATGGCTGCTTTGGCCTGGGGTTCAAATTGGCTTATGTGGCCATTTCAAATCCCCAACAATTCAGGGAAGCCAAATCTCATAACAGTCACCAGAACCATCCACCACCACCACCACCACCACCACCACCGCCGCATCTTCAGTCACAGCAGCTGTCTTGGACCCAGACTGATCTCAAATTCGCGCTCGAATTCAGAGGCAACTTTCCCTTAGCCCCAAGCTATCCATTACGAGGACGGTCCCACCATCCGTGCGTCTCACGAAAACACGCATACCAAATGGCGTCATTGTGGCAAGCTTAGCAGTTTAGCTTGTTACTAAACTAACATTGATAGTAGCATGATCGAGATTGGTTCCTGCTTGGTAAATATCAAACAGTGGTTCCTGATGTTGTGATAAACTTTGCGCAACTGGTTTTTGCCCCCTGCTGATTTTTGGGCTGCGCTTCGTCAGTCTCGGTGATGCACAATCGGGCTGTGGACATATATAGCTCAGAAGATCCAAAAATGGGATCCGATTTCATGGATTTGTTTGGCACATTTTGGTAACATATTGTTGATCGGATGACAATCCTTATTCTTCGGATCACTGATGGTTCCAAGATTCTAAGTATGATGACCATGTAAAGAACAATCAAGTCAATCACAGTTAATCAATGTCAATCATTTTCACATAGTTCTGGTTATGGTTTTACCATACAACAATCAAGTCTTGATGTTTTAGCGACTTGTTACGCAAAATTGCCATGTTTTTACTCCATGGTGCTGGTAGATTTACCAACATTTACCATTGCAAAATGACACAGTTGTGTAGGCCAATACCAGCACCATGGAGTATCCGTTGATGGCTTCGCAAGGCTTATATAGTACATGGCTACTGTAATATCCCCAAATGATCTCAAACCATTAGGAAGCCATGGGAAACCAACCAGCTATAGGGGTACATCATCATCATTTATAGACCAACCCATAAGGTCTCCTACGTTATCAAATGCTTCCAGGACTCCGGACAAGCAAAGGGCGGTTGCTGCCGCGGGGCACATGGCACGTCCTGCGCGACGAACAGGATCAACTTGGTCCGACAGATCAACGAGTCTTGCAGTGGAAAAATCTCAGGAACCACCAGCTGTCGCTGGTTGGTGGTTTCAACCCCTATGAAAAATATACTAGGGAAAATAAAAAATGTTTGAAACCACCAACCAGATTTAGTAGGAATGTGACAACTTGGTATCAACCTGGTGTTGCTGCTTGCTCAAGACTTGTATGTTGAACCAACACAAAATTTTGATATCATAATCATCATGAATGGGTCTGATATGGGAGTAGCCAGTCCCACACCTATCTTGATGCATAAAACCTCACGACTGATGAGTGGACATTGAAATGCTAAAGTTGAATCATTGCGATCGAAAGATAATCAAGTGTCATTCTAGTTGGCCCTAAAGTCGATGATGATGATGATGACGACGACGACGACGATGATGATGATGATGATGATGATGGTGATGATCCTGACCATCCAATCATAGGCTTGGTGGACATTGGTGGTACCACGCCCCCACTGCATTCAACTAACCAAAAGGGTACCCAAGCAATCCCTGAAATTGCTACGGTAGACGCAGCGGTCCTGAGGGAAAGGCTCTGGCACTTCCTGCGCTGGATGCAGATCATGCTGAAGATGCTGACGATTCAAGAACCCTGGAGAAAAGGTAAGAAAACCCCAGTTTTCACACTTGTTTCGAACACAAGAAATAACAAATGACTGATTCAAATCAAGAGAAATAACTGCTTCACAAAATATTCCAATGTGAAATGTGAACACTGAAACAGCCAAAAAAACATGTGAGGCTCTTTCTCTTCACATCCGGACAATGAACCAATATGATCACGAGGAATCTCTGGGTGCTGTCCATCTACCCGCACAACAGGTGATGTGTGGTCATGTGAGATCCATCCATTTTGACTTCAATGTCTGGCGATCCAACCCCAAATTGATATCGACCTCCAATCGTGTCCATACGGGTTACAATGTGTTCACGGAATCCAACGTGATTCCAATGTCATTCGAGTTAGAACACAAATTTGTGACCACTGAGCTTGTTTTGGAACAATCAGCGAGGTTTGAAGCACCAAACTTCGCGTGGGGCAATGCCAACCAATAGGAATCACACAAAAAAATGTTGTTGTATCAGTATGCTATTGTTAATCATTCTGAATGAAAACCAACAGATAAGAGTGGCACCTGGAAGAAGACTACCCTGGAGGGACAGGGTTTTCAACTCCAATCAAAGCCTCAAACCTCCGCCACTCCGAAAATGATTCCCAACCAAGGCTTCTCGGCCGGTCTGACCCAAGGGGATCACGGTCACCCAGTCATTCCCAATCTATGTTCAGCCGGAACTATTCATCAAATGGCCATGATTGAACATTGTCAGTCATTCATGAACCATCTACTGAGCATTAATCGGCCAATAATTGCCATTGAAAAATTGAATCATTGACCATTGAGTGACTATTGATAATATCAATGATTGACTATCAACTCCGTCCTTAGTCATGACCATTGACCGTTTACAAACTAATGATGTGTGTTTCTCAAAATATCGTAAACTCAAAATCATCCAACATTAACATTAACTATCTATTCATAGTATATAATCAGTGAGTAAACTAACTGTTTTTTCATAGCAATTGCTGAATTGACCAAACATTCTTGGGCTTCCCGGCTATGATAAACCAACCATTTTTGGGCTTCCTAGTTCATAGTACTTAATCAATCAACCATTTGTACCCAATAAACCAACCACTTTCATCCATTCCCAGCCATGAAGAAACCAACATGTAGCATTTTTGGGGTTCCCAGCTATTGAGAAACCGCCTCCATTCATAGCTGGGAAGCTCCCTGGGTCATCCCTGGATCACCGGGTGCCCCCGTTCCTCGTCCGCTGCGATGGCGCCATCGTAGACCTTGTAGCGACTGGAGACCTTCACAGGTCGGACCTGGCGGCCCGGGTGACTTGTGGCGAAGACTGGCTTCAACCAAGGCTTATGGTGGTTTAAATAGTGGTTATAGTGATGGTTTTAATGATGGTTGTAATGATGGTTATAATGATGGTTATAACGGTTTATAGCAGTTTTTAATGGTCTATAGATGTTTGTAGCAGTTTTTAATGGTGTATACTGGTCTACAATGGTTAAAATAGTGGTTATAATGACAGTTAGTCAATGTTGGCGATGGTCAGTCGATGGTTCGTGATAGTTCAGAATGATGAATCAACATGGGAGAAGGGTGAAACATGCCAAACCGCCGTGACCTCCAACGAGGTATGTCACCCTGCAGCGTTCGACTGTACTCTGGTGAACCCTCAGCACCTCAGACATGTACCGCAAGTCCCAGGCATCTTCAGTCATGGCGAAGCGCTCTACGTGCTCTGCGGAGTCACGGCTTCGATTGAAATACAACTAGGTGAGCAACTGTCCTAATCTGTTAGCCTCAAATTAAAGGTGTCCTTCTTTTAAGTAATAAATTAATTATCATACAGACTATAATCTATATAATGTGAGAAGGACTATGACTATCTATGACTGCCATAGGAAGACTAGGAAGTGCAGCCTAAGCCGTTTCCAAAACCTATTCCGAGAATGCATCAACAAATGATCCCCAAGCTGGCGGTAGAACAGCACAAGTTCACCAGCTGGGTGAACTGCGAATGGGTCGCTGCTGGCAAATGGTTCATGCTTCTCTGGCGATGTGCAAGGTTCGCTGTCTTTGAGCAAACAAGCTGAGCCACCAAGGGAACAACTTCACCAAACAGTCCCTATCGACAGTTTCTACTGAGGACTCTCCATAATGGCTCGGCCCGACCAAATCAGTCAATCCAAATTAACCACCTGCACCTAGCAAAACCAATCAAGTCACGCATCCCAATTGCAAAGCTCAGGCTACTCCCAGCACCTGCTCGACACACTGGTTCCACTGGTAATGGAGAATCCGTAAATTCCGAATGGATGATGAACAGTCATGATAAGTCACCCCGAAATGCCAGGTGGATCATGACAAACCGTTATTCACCCTATCTTGTTCGTTGATACTATCGCATGACATTTCCAGAATAATGCGTCCAAAAGGATGATGGAATGCCTTACACCAATTGTACCAAAACCCCGAAGTGATAAAGGATATATAAACAATTATAAACATTCGTTCAGGTTCCATTTCAAGTTGTTTGTTTCCTTGGATGTTTTTTCAAACATATGTACCAAAATGGTTTCGGCCCCCCTTTTAATCAAAAAATAAGTCTGGTTGTCTTGTTATTAAGGTTTTACTTACTGCAATCCTTGATCCAGAAAAATTTTGCCGAAAGGGTCAATCAAAGGTTTTTGAAAGGACTTTATAGAGAAACACAAAAAATATATATATATACTCCAGAAATTATACTTGTCAATAAAAATCATCCAATATAGTCAAAAACTGCAAAAAAAATACTCTTGAAATGGGGGACCCCTCCAAATCATCCAATACAGCAATAAACCATCCAATTTTTGGGGTACCTCTATTATCTCTATTTTAACAAGCCCCCCGATCTCGAATCATGATTCGTATCCCCGTGGCTTGTCAGTGGCTTTGGCAGGGACCGGCCGGGCCGCTTTTCGCCTCACACGCCTTCTCTCATGGCGCGTCCCCATGGGCCAGGCGTTCGGTGGTCCAGTAAGGACATGCCTGGGCCACTTGGCGCAACACGGTGACAACGGCGGCTATGACGGTACCCAGGTGCATCTGTATGGCACACTATGTTTGTCGACTGGATGATTTCATATCATATCATGTGTATATATATTCTAAATATACAAATATAAATATATAAATATATAAATATATAAATATATAAATATATAAATATATATATATAAATATATATATATGCAAATGTTATATTATACAAACAAATACATACACTCTTTGTCAATCAAAACATACACTCGTCATGTCTTAAAACATCTCAAAACACTTAGAATTAAGGCGGTCAGCTTAAACGTTTTGGCTGAAGAACATACTGTGTCACTGCAATGCTGGAACATAACATAACTGGGGGGGTCGTTTCTGGCACTCTTGCAACTCTTGCATGCTTCCTTGGCTGTAAAAGGACCCGACCAAAACCGGATCTGAGAACAAATCACTTCTGTCATGGGGGTTCCCAAAATTGGGCATCTCACAGGAGCAGAAATGATTATTCTGAATGTAGAACCTACCATTTAAATCCCGTAATGAGAAAACACCCATTACTGAACCTGCTGGCAGGTTCAAGGCTGGAAGTGCTGAGTTAGTCCCAGTGCATATGAACATTTCTTTCACAACATTTGCAGAAATGAACTCCCATGGACCCCATGTTCAAAAATGTTGCATTTCTATTTGCCATGTGCAACGCATTCCAGCACCTCGCCTGCACTCCAGTGGTGGTGTCCCATACCTGAAATGGTGTCTTCGGGAGAGAAAAAGCGCAGCAAAGCCATCCCAGGAACCGTGCCTAGTTCCACATCCGAACTTCAGAGAGATAGCCATGTTACTTTTCTTGATTTGTCTTCTCGATCATGCTGCATCGTTCCGCCACGACCAAGACATTCACCTCATGTCTTGGTTGACCATGCGAGGGTTCTCTTGGGGGAACTGATCATGTTGGACCACATAGGGTTTCCCAAGGTCGGCCCGCCTCCAGCTTTGGCCTCGGGCCGATCGCCCATGTCGGACTCGAACCCTGAGGCTGGGGCATGGCTGGCTATGGAGAACCACGAAGTTGCTGTTGCTGACGCTGGGGTTTTGTCCACGAACTGATTTTGGCTTGTGGCTTTGAGTGACAGCCTGTCACAGAAACAGGTTCATGGTGAAGTACCAGCACAAATTGAAAATCACCTGTTGATTTTGGTTTGACACTATCCCCAAGAATCCAATCAGTTGTATTCCACTTGATGAAACAATTCTAATTCCAAGGCTGTTGGTCACATTCAGTGTTGCTACGACTGTAAGCCAGTTGCAAGTAAATTGACTAATCAACTTACCCATAAACCAATTACTTGACTAACCAACAACTTGACCAACTAACTACTGAACTACAGTAAGTAGTTTGACTCATCCACTAGCCAATGAAATCCAATGAACATCTTACCAACTTACCAATGAACCAACCAACCAACCAACCAACTTTCCAATGAACCAGCCAACCAACCAACCAACAAACAAACAAACAAACCAAGCAACCAACCAACCAAGCAACTTCCCAACCCACTCATTTGGGCCTGGAGCATCTTTGGCTCCCATCGATTCGATCGCCTCAGTGGAACACCCTGAAAATCTGCTGGGCAGCCGAGGGAAAGCGTAGTGACTCATCGTGGTGAACACCCCAACCATCAGCATCACCAAAAAAATAGCAGGGATATCTGGAATAATACTTGAATATACTTGACGATATGGCCCTACTGCAAGTCGCAACCCCCGGTGGAGCACCGAATCCAGAGATTCGCAAACCCATCGTACAACTCACTGCTGGTAAACATTCAGCATTAGACTTGATTCATACCTGCAAAACGGCTTCTTCATTGTGGGAAGGGCTGCTATATGATTCAGCTTCCATTGTTCAGAACAACCTGAATTTTGAACAGTTGGGTTGGTAGATGATTCAGCTTCCATTGGTGCAACAGTCATCAAGAGCCTGCACCAAGCGTTGGATCCTTCATGCGGGGCGGTGGTGACGCTTCCCGCCTGACGCAGGCCTTGCAGTTCCAACTCGTCCTTCTCCAAGCCCAGGCTTTCCACCAGGACCTGACCCACGGTCCCACCGCACTTGGGAAGTGTCACCACTGGGTGGTATCATCACTAAGCAATGAGAATACTACTCATACAATATCATATTAAGTCATACATCATAAGAATTCAGACGATATTCATGATCTAGTTGTATTCCGTCTATTTGTGGCACCAATTTCTGTCGATTTTCCCCTTCATAGATCTTCATAGTACAACCGTTGGCACACTCTTGCTGTGATCGGCTGTCGGCTCCCACCTGCTGCTCCAAACGATGCGTAGCCTGTTGGAGGGCTCGACTTTGGCCCTGAGATGCGGTTGACGCAACATCTCAGCTCGGTCAAAATGGGTGGGACATCTTGCAAAACCACTGAAGATGTGAAGTTTGTGAAGAAAAGTTCATGGGAAAAGCCTTGTTGATCAAATTGCTCACCAACTGGATAAGTGAAAGCATGTGATGTCAACTGATAGGTTTGCTTCCTGATTCATTTATACCATCTGTACCTCCATGGTGTTTTGGAGACTAGTGGTTCACAATGGCTTTTGCGGCTTTTGCGATGGAGTGCACTGGGCTATAGTGAAGGCCAGCATTCGCGTGCCAACACTAAAACAGTGGTTCACAATGGCTACTCATGGTAAATACAGGTTAAGGGTGACAAATGAGAGTCCGGTAAGTGTTCATAGAACCAGTGTTTGATGGATGCCTTTTATATAGATGACACGTGTCTGATTTGCTCCCACTATTGGCCGAAGGAAACACTGCATTTGCTCTGACGCAGGGCATCAATTGGATCTACGGTAGTTGCGCTCTGGTTGCATTCATCTGTCCATAGCGTGCGTTGTTGGTGACTCTTCAGGGCTTCCAAATGTGTGGAAAGAATTGGAAAAACCCACGGGTGCCGAACTTGACACGCCAAGAGCTCCAGCAAGAGTACAACCCCGTATTTTCTTCCCACAACCGGCTGTATAGTTTTGTATGATAAGGTATAGTGGTAGCCTATAGTAACCTATAGTGATCAATCATAAAAATAACCATATAGCCTATAGTGGTAGCCTATAGTAACTGCTGGCTGCCACGGTTCAATATTTCCTTTGGCTGTCGAATTGTGATGCTGTGCAATGTTAGTCGGCTAATGTTTGCTACAGTATATACTTGCGCAGCATGTTAGATGCATTGAATTTATCACATCACCGGGGTTTCTTTGGAACCGCTCGAGCCCTATTTTCTGCTCCTGTGAGAGTCGTGGAACGCGACACAGGCGGAGCCAAGCCAATCACTCGGCGAACCAGCGTCTTCAGCTGAAGTCCAGGTGGGCACGGGTCAAAACTGTTCGACTCAACCATGGTTTAGATTGCTTAAGCATGCTGAACCACTAGATTAACCGTTGTAGATCATTGTTCTTATGTAATAAACATCAGAATGCCATCTATTTCGGCTTGTCCAAGAATCTTGGCCCACAGCCCTTTAAACAATTCAATGGCGCCCTTTGGCACCTTTCACACCACGATTTCGCGTGAAAGATTTGCAGGTTGATCTTCATGGTTCACGTCCGGCGGCAAACACAAGGAATAGAAGTCCCAGTTGGACAAAAAGAAGCTGCAGCCGGGCCAGCTATCATTTGGAGCCTGAAGCAGCCGTGGGGAGATTCTTCCAAAAGACCCTGGTGTCCGAAACAAAGGTTGTAGCAAACCAACAACAAGATGTCTATTCTCTTGTGGCAAACCAGCCTCAATGGAAGAGATAAAATCACATGAGAACTTTACTTCAAAGGGGAGCATCCAAATCAAAGGGTCGCTGCTGCCATTTAGCTGATCTTTCCCAGGGTTTCAGCTCCCAACACGGATCTTCAATCGTTTATTTCCAACTGGTTAGCAGCAGTCAACGGCTGTTATTCCCATCAACCCCTCTCTACTTACAATGATATTATCTAGAAACATATCTATTAGCAATAATCATGTATGATCAGTAATAACAAAATATTCATGATAACCACTCCTCATAATCATGAATATGTGTTGATTAATTGTATAAAACCGTAGCATCGTCCATTCCCAAGAAAAGAAATATTCATAATTAACTATTAATCAATCACTAATCATCATTCTTAACAACAATAATATGTAAAAACCATCATATGCATGTGCTAATAATGATATATCAATAATAATGTAATGTATATATATATATCTTATATAGTAATGATTGACCATAATTAATGTTAATCATAGTTAATCTACTGGTATCATAAACCATTCTCGTTTCCCAGCCCTGGGCCTGGGCCAAGATAGGCTGGATGCTGATGTTCAGCAGCGACGCTGGGGCCTTCTGCCACGAAGGCCAGTCAGGAAGGCCCGGGCCATTGGGGTCGCCTCCCAAGGCTCGCAACGTCGTGCGTCACCAAGGGAACTGCTGATCCAAACATAGTTCCACTTCAAACAGTTGATTTATAATGATTTATATTAGTTTGATTCAATATAATCTGACTATAAAAGCTTTACATCTACATCAATTTGATTCCATCTAACTATAAACGTTGAGTGTTTCAATGGCAGCAAAAGGACATGAAGGAACTCGGTTTCACTCTCTGTCCCGGCCTGTTTTTGCAAAATTGGCCCAGTACTGCATCATCCAACTCGACACTTGGCGATCAGCACTGGAAGGCGAATCCAAAGTTCCAAAGATGTAGGGGATCTCATCCCCATGCAGCGTCAGGCCTTGGGAATCGGCCTGAGAAAACTTGTACACGAAGGATGGACTGGACCAGGTGGATATCCATTGGGCTGTGCATGAGTAACCTCAGCTGCGAGCCCTGCAGTGCCCATGACCAAAGCTTTCGGATGGTTTGGGATACCCCCATGGCTCCAAGGAATGAACGAGCTGTTTACTTCTTCGCCGGGCGATGCAGCGCTTTCAGAGAGGATCCTGTGGCCCCTGAGGGTATTTTGGCCTTTGCAAATGATTGAAACACGTGTGCTGCATTTACAAGAAAACCTGCCCACAACAACTGTCACCTACCCTCCACAAGAAAAAGGACGATCCCTTGAGAAGCACGAAATATCTAATTTGCAAATGAATGGTATTTTTCAATTCCTTGATTCATGTCGACCATCAAAAAAAGAAAAACGACATTCACTTGACCAAGTGGCTGAAGTCCGTTTCACATGCTGAAGCTGCCATGAAATACTTGGACACCCACCACTTGCCCTCCACAGGAGGGAAGAGCTGCTGCAGCTGAGCCTTCCGTTCCTCACCGAAGCGCCCAGAGAAGTAGCTGTCCAAGGAACCTCGTGGCCCGTGGGGTTGGTCGTATCGGTCCGCCTTGTCCACCTTGAGGATTGGAATATGAAAGAAATTAAGGATGAATGGTAGTTAATAATGATTAATGGTGATTAAATTTCTGTACTAATCAAATCAAATAGAATGAAGATGGCATTAAATTTCTCTTACACAATCAAATTGTGGCCAGCAAAATGGGGCAGGAAGTTCTGCGGCCACGGTTGGTTTCATCCAAACAAACCACTTTGGACACGTTTGCAGGTCAGAGTGCTACAGTTGGCGAAATCAAGCCTGCTGGCACAAACCACTGATACAAAGAACCGGATCGCTCGAAGTGTAGTTGTCTACTTTCAACTCATAGGCATGTACAAACAAGTGACTTTGAAAAAACTCCTTTTCAATATATTTTATAATCATATACCTTTTCCATCAGGCTACGCTATGCTAGGTCACACTACATCCTTGGTCTTAGCTGCAAAAAATCTCCAGTCCCGTGAAGGTCCCCTGGTAGCCAAGAAGCTTTCCGACATGGTCACCATGGACATCGGATAGCCAGTTACCTCTTGTGAGCGAACAGGGAACCACTGCAGGGAAATCCGCCATGTTCGCTACAGGAAAGCCACGGAATGCCTTGGGATAGGACTTCTTCATGTCGCCAGTTTTCACACGAAAAAAAGTCGCATCATGTACACACTTGATGTACAACTTAGGCTCCTCTACAAGGTATGGGTTCCCTACTACAACGGGCAACCCATCCTGGCATGGGAAGAGCTTGGTACCTTGATATAGTCAATGTCACATTTGTTTAACCAACAACACGATGGGTGTCCAAGTCCCTTAGGCTAACTTAGCCACCTTTCACACACCGGTGGCCATGGGTCCAGCTTGCCTGGTGGCCTAGCATGGTCAATCTTGGAGAATTACCTTCAATCTAAAGATTGACTGCATCCAAAAATCTAAAAAATGAAAAGATTGACTGCCTTCAATCCCTTCAATCTAAAAAATCCTTCACTGCATCCCATGATCCTTCTGTACACGTCACATGTCACGTCCACCCTGCGCACGCTCTGCGCTGTCAGGTGGCAAACATGGCACCATCGTTCTTGTTGAATCCGGAGATGCTGGGAGTGTTGGGCCTCTCCAGGGGCAAACTTCTCCGCTGATTGGCTTCAAGGTTGTCAGACCACAACTGATGCTAAAACATGGTAAAAGGCTCGTGCAGGAACAATTCCAAGGATTAATCATCGTTTATAACCATAGTCAAGAACCATAGTCAAGAAACTATTGATTATGATTAAACATGATTAAACTATGCTCGGATGATATCACTCCTACTTCTCGTTCTTACAGCAACCAATCCCTTCGTACTGGACCTGCTCTACGGCCCATGGTGGCCCCCCACTCCAGCCTCAGTAAGCCACCTTTGGCCAACTGCACCGGAGTTCCTCGCCTCAGAAAAGGTAACGCGGCAATGCTAAGCCTCAACTTCCTGGGACTCCTCGCCAGAAGAATTTCAAGCTTCAGTGAGATTGGAATCCCTTTGTGCGAAAAAATAGAAACATAAGGTATACACCATTTGCACCACAGAAAATGCGCCAGGAAAAAAAGAACAGCAGTATGATTGCCCCATCAAATCAAAAAGAAAACATGGCTGGTTGCTGACCTCTTGTATCCCAGGAGTTCATGAATCCTGATGATCCCTTCATAAAGAAGTAGACAAACACAAAGGATCATCCCGTTGCAAATGGACTTTCATGACCAAGGTATTGGTTCCACTGCAAACGCTGAGCATCAGGTGATGCCCTCCGGTCAACTGAGCTCACGGTGGATGTTTCGTTGCCATGGTATTGGTGGGTTCGGTTCACCCATTCTTGAACAAGAATCCCACGAAGTTGGCATTGACCAATGGGGACTGTGTTGCCAGAAATCATCCGAAGGAATCTACATGGGGATGGGGCAATGAAAGCTGTATGCCTTGGTATCGTTTGTTGAGATCAAAGAGTCATCAGCATCATCGCCAAGCTCCAAATGCTGCTTTATCACTCGACTCAACAATCCAAATCAATGCGATCCCAGCATCTGTGTACAAATATGGCAGCTACTACCTTTGACAGTATCTGTGCAGCAGCACCGACCAGCTTTCATGAATAATTGTACCGTCCTGCCCCCCTCAATTCACTGTTCAATTGACAATGGTTTAACAGAATAGATGCTTGAACAATAGAACAAGCATGTTCTAACAAAAATCTCAACCAGTTACAACTACCAATCAACTATAGCTGCCAAAAAATGTTGTGGAAAACCAGCCGTTGCGCTTCGCAGCTCCCGTCATCAACGAACTGGCGGAGTGGCAGGAAGACGCCGTCCAAGACGGGGGCCCAGGTGCATCCATCGCGGCAGGGGACCACGTTCACGGCGTTGGTGAGAGCTGTGCTGGAGGCTGAGAGGATGCAGGACACCGGGCTGGCCTGGCGGTGGGTGAACCAATGGGGTTCAGCTGTTACGGCTAAGGGACATTTACTGGTGATTGAATGGTGATTATAGTGATGATTCATGATGATTAGTGGTGATTATAGTGGTGATTCATGATGATTCATGGTGATGATTGGTGATTGATAGTTGTTAATTGAGAAAAATCAACAATGAATGAAGCATCAACCGTTCGAAAAAAAGCGTTGTCCCTTGTGACTGAGCAGTCGGTTAGCTGTTCCCTAAGCATGAACACCTCCCTTGGCATCAGCAACCCATTGATCTGAGCCCGCCTCATTGCTGGAGTCACACCTCGGAGCGTGCTCCGTTGCTCTCCCCGTTCCCATGGCTACACAGCCAGGGTGATCCATGAATAGTTACGCACCCAGCGCCACCAGAAGTTGGCCAAGAATGATGAATCATTCAGAAGCAACAGTGGTGCTCATGGTATTACATTATGTATATTGGTAATTGGTAATTAATCATTATTTCGGCTAGGGGTGCTCATTACCTCTTAATGACCGACAATGGTGTTATTCTGGGATACCGGGATACTGGTATTCTGGGATAATATGCGGGGCATTATTGGCCAAGTATGAACAAGGATAAGCAACAATGACCAACAGCATTCCGGGAAACAAAGATGGCCATGCGTGTGGGATTATTGAGGATATCTAGAATTTGATGCATTTGGCCGGCTCCAATACGCTAACTGACCACTAACAAGCCCTGCGAAGCCCAATGAAGCCAAAGAGTATGGACAAATGTACAAAGCACAAAGCCTTAGCAAATCTGATCCAGTCCAGTTGATGGTTATCCCCTACCAGAAACCATTATCATCGGGATAGACGGATAGACCCTATAAAAAACTATGGCGGAATTTGGTATCAAGTTCAACCCTACTATCTCATGGCTATTGTTTGGTTATCCCCTCCTATTGTCGGTTTATCCATTTGTTGCTTATCATCCCCTACTATCAACCATGTAGAAGCTCCAGTTTCTTCAGCGATCATTCGGTAATGCTTCTTCGCTGACAAGGCACTTGGTGGCCTTCAGAACCTGCTGCCAGTTGTTATGGGCAGCGTCCAAGGTGATGTAGCTCCAGGCGGGCCCTGTGCCACTCTCCATGATGGCGCTCTGATAGTATGGCCAAGCATCCTGGCTCCACCGGTCAAAGTCAAGGTCCACTGCCTACTTCGGTGTATTCAGAAATGGCACCATTCCCCTGTGTTGCCTCTGATGGATCTGGATGTCTGTCAAAACTAGGGTACCAAGTGAACATGGTTAGCGGTTGTCAGCAAAGCAGAACAAATTTCACCAGCTTAATAAAAGATTCCTTCCAAACAAATATATCAAATAGAGCTGGCTTGCTATTTTGTGTCTCTACCATGGCTGGGCTTATTATCATTCCTCATTATTGTTGGTCCTTTAGCAATCTGCACCAGTGTAGACCATGATTGAACCACTAATCATTGAGCATTATCAACCATTGTTCAGCATAATCAACAAAAGCATCATGAACCATCCATACCCATTGTCAACCGGTATGAATCATCATCAACATTGCTGAAACCATTATCGGTCATGATTCACCTTGATGAGACCATGACGAATCAATTAGAGCCGTATCTATCATTTTCTTAGTAGATCACTGGGGATGGAAAGATCTACGTTGGAAGTTTTTTCAACCACCTCAACCATTTCTGGGACTAGACCATTCCCAGTCCTAATATGGATTGATACTGGGTTGACATGAACAAAATATTCATATACTCCCCAAAATGGGTGGTTTCTCAAGTCATAGGGCTACCCCCAAATCTCATCCTTTAAGCCTTTTATAGTAATCAACCATCCAACAAATGTGGGGTTCCCAGTGCCCTCCCTTGAGAACCCCCCTGCGCTCCGCTGCGCTCCTTCACCGCAAGCAACAAACTCACAGACCCGGCACCTGGCGCGCCGCGGTGAGCCGCGGGGTGGCGGTGAAGTTCACCACGTGGGAAGGTGCGGGTAACCGCAACGGTAGCGCGGCTGAGAACCAACAAATTCCCTAAGGGAATGTATAGTATTATGACCAAAAAATGCTGTTGGTGATTCGTTCAATGTGAAAATACGAATGGTTGTCAGTGACTCCAATACGCTTGATAGCTTCAATGTAGTTTTTCAGAGTTTGCTTGGCTATGCTCAATGATTGTAAAAGAAGATTCATACTTTTAAGTAATCAATCCTGAAAATCATGTTTCAAAGAAACTCATTCTTCATACGACTAATATATAATGGTGACATGGTGATTGTTGATTGAATGATTTAATGTTGGTTGAGCATGGTCAATGATTGCAAGCCTGCAGGTCTGTGGTCATCTTGGCATTCCATTATCGATGGTGTGACCTATATGTAAGGTGTCTGAACACCAGAAGGGGTGTCACCAAACGTGAGTACCACCAGGCACCAAAAGGGCCTCGAGCGATCTGTAGCTGCTTGAGCTTTTGTTAGCTATCACTATCTGGATATGGCTATGGGTACTGACATGTGGATGTTTCATC
This sequence comes from Symbiodinium kawagutii, assembly GCA_009767595.1. Lineage (NCBI taxonomy): Eukaryota > Dinophyceae > Suessiales > Symbiodiniaceae > Symbiodinium > Symbiodinium kawagutii. The sequence continues at coordinate 287,472 of VSDK01007408.1, read as the reverse complement.
GCCAGCCATAGTCTGCTTTAGAGAAGCAATAATTTTGATTTTCGGGCCCCAAACACCCCTACCATAAACAAGCCAGATGCAGTTCTCAGCCAACAAGCCACCAAGGAACGCTTAGAAGCAATAGCAAGTGATGAGCTATCATAAGCCACTCTTTATCATTAGCCATCAATAAAATTCAACAAAGCATTAGTTCACCAACAACTAGTCAACCATCAGTTCACCATTAGTCAAGCATCAGTTAACTGATGGTTAACCATTATTGATCTTAACCATCCGTTCACCATTAGTTAAATTAGTTGAGAAACCATCAGTTAACCATCAATAAGCCACCAACCATCAGTCTCCTAGGCTACCGTCCCAGACCTGAGGACTCTCCAAAGATCGTGACGCGCGTGGGATCACCCCCAAAGGCAGCGATGTTCTGATGGACCCAGCGCAATGCCGCGATGTTGTCCATCAGCCCATAGTTGCCTGCGCATGGCGCCTGCGGAAAATTCATTCGCCATGATGGCTTGGGGCCCAACTGAGTAAGCAATCATTGTAAGCAACCATGACAGGTTGTGGAAAATTTATTAGGACTACTGATGGTTTTACAATTGGGATTGCTAATGACTATGAACGACTCTTGTCATTCATCCCCATAATTGCAAAGTGGTGATTGGGCTCACGAATGGTTATCCAATTCCAACTATATATACAATACTAGTGACTAATTGTGGTTCCAAATATGTAATGGTCAATGAGATTACCAAATGGTCAATAAACAGGGGTTGATTGCTAATAGTTGATAATTGGGGATTCTTCATGGTGAATCATTGAATCATTGATGACACATTTGTCAATGAGTATCATTCGATATCAGCATAGTTTTTTCTGGGAGTGCAAGGCTGGGTTGTAACAGTCAATTAGGATATTATAGGTCAATGACAAATAACTTTTGCGAGTTGTCACAGTAGATCATGATCATTGACCTATAATCAATTGAATGATTAAAGGGTATAGGTCAATGAAAAATAAACCTGGTTGACTATTTAGGTCAGTTGATCAAAACTAATTTTCCGGGTTGGTTGCTTATTAATAATTCTGGTTGATTATAGGTCCATGATTCTCCATAATAAGTTGGTTCTAACAGTTGATTCATGTTTGAATCAGGTTTGTGGTTTCAACCCAAATAAAAATGAATCAGTCAACCCACCCAGCATTTGGTAATACATTTGGGAAATTAAAAAAGGGTCAATCAAACCACGAACCAGTAGTTGTTTAACCATGATTGTTTAACGAACTAGGGAAAATCAGAAAATGTTTGCAACCACTAGGAGGTGGTTGCCTTTACTTGGACGTTTTGGTCGTGGCTCATTTGGTAATACATTTGGGAAATTAAAAGATGTCAATCAAACCACCAACCAGTAGTTGTTTCACCCATTTATTGTTGCCAATGTTCCCCTATTGTTAACCTAGTATTGTTAAATATTGTTAATATATATGCTTGTAAAACTCAACAAAAACCACCATTTTACCACCATTTGTTATGCTTAAGAAAAATCAACAAAAACTATTGTTAACCTATTGTTCCCCTATTGTACCCCATTGTTACCATTATGGGGTTAAGAAAAATTCCCTATTGTTAACCTTATTGTTAATGACTATGGTTAAGAAAAATCCACAAACGCCCCACCAACCAGACCTGATGTCGCAGATCCCCCGGGGGCACCTGTGGATCCCTGCGGATCCCTGGATCGAATCGCTGGCGAGCCCAGGAAGCCGAAGACCCCCAGGCGGTACTGCACGGAGACCACCACCACGTCCTAACACCCGCCACGGTGCGGATGGATCTGGTGGTTGATATGTTGGTTTGATATGTTGGTTTGATATGTTGGTTTGATATGTTGGTTTGATATGTTGGTGAATGATGATTTGTTGATGAATGATGAATGATGGATTCTGATGGATGATTGATAGTTAGTTGATGGTTGATGAATGATGGATGTTGATTGTTGATGAATGATGGTTCGTTGACGGTTGACTAGCCGGTTGCTGATAATGATTCGGAATGGTTGATGATGAGTATCAGTGGCGATTCGCGACCAATAACGATGAGCAAACGGAGGCTTGTTACGTAGAAATCCTGGTTGAGAATCGTGAAAGAGGAGGAGGGATCATGGCGAAAACCCGCCGCATAGAGACAACTCACGCGAACCCCCCAGCGATTAATTCATGGTAGTTGAACCTGACAAGTGGTAATGACAGGTGTATGGATACCATACCATAGTACTATATAGTACCTGCTTAAGCGAAAGCAATGACCTGGTTCTGACGGGTCTAGCCGCTTGTGGATTCGCAACCTCAAGAAGAGTCAGTGTGAAATACATCAGCCCTGCTTGTCTCTAGCCATCAAGTAGTCGCAGCGACCAACATTGACCAACGAATGATTCAACATTATTCAACGATCAACCATCAGAGATAGAACAAAAACAAGCCCTGCTTGACTGGTGGCCACCGGTGGGTTCCTGTTCGTACGCCAATGCAGTTGCGTTGTACTCGGCATCTGCAGCTGATCCGCTGACGTAGCATCCACCGTGGATCCAAAGCATCACCGCTTTCGGCCCAGGAGTCTCCGGCGCCCAAATGTTCAGAGTCAGGCAGTCCTGGCAGCTGGACATGCAGTGGCCAGGAACCAGGGCTGAAGGTCACTTATCCATGACAACCCAGCTACTTGGATATATCAAATGAACAGGAATCCAAATGGTACAAGCACGTTTGAAAACAATCAACCAGCAATAAATGTCTTCTAAAATGAGGCAATCATCGCACCAGGTGTGGATTCGATGAGCTCTCCGAAACATCTGAAATCACCTACCTTAAGCCAGGGCCACGCAACTCCGGTGCCAAGATATATGAAGTCCAACCACACCCCCACTGGACCATGGCTTAACAGAAAAACCTGGGCCACTGGACGGTCCTCCGAATATCCAAGACATTTCCCGCTGGTGACGCCTTGACATTTCGCTTGGCTTCCGGCATGGTACGCGCTCTGCTGAGAGCAGGCTGCACTGAATTCCGTGGCCTGCAACCAGCGCAACCAATGTCCCAGGTCAAGGGAGGTCAAGGGTCCCTTGCTGCGCAATGATTGACCACAGTCCAGGGATCATGGTGGCTAGTGTTTGCTGTGAGTTGTACATCAAAAGCAGATTGATATTCCAACTCTTTTGACTTTTGAGAAGGGACCACAAAAAATGCTAGCGGCCGTGTGTAAGTACTGCTTCACGGTAGTTTTGAAAAACCTCTGAGGCATGCGTGTCCTGGCTTAAGAGAAGAAACCCATCTTCATGACTGCAAATGACCAGGGACCCACACACATCAACACATCCAAACACATTGGGAATCGGATTCTGTGTGAAACCCGGGGAATTTCAATAGGGTCAGTACAGGCCATTCATACAAGTCCATTCAGAGTGTGACAAACCCGACCTCCATTGGGTACATTGAACAAGTGCAGCGTGCAACTTCATGGTTGTCTGCTTGATTTTTACACATTTAGAAAACAGAATTTCCCAAAGTTGCAAGCCGAAAATTGGTGCAACTGCTTCGCCAACACAGGCACCACACTGCACTTCCAATTACCATCCCTCAAATGGCAGTGGGTCAAAACCCCGTACCCCTGGTTCCCCATCATTAACCATTAGTTTCCCTATAGTTTGTTGGTTAATAACCACCATTATTGGTTAGCTAATATTGACCCATCCCTCAAATCCTGGTCACGGTGCCTGAAAGACCTTGTTCCACGTCGGCATCTCAGCGGTCGGCGCCCAGCGCAGCTGTTCCACTGGGGCTTGGGCAAAGGGAATGCCTAGAAACTCCGCCACGCCTGGCAGTTGGTTGCCTGGCGCCCAGAGGAACATCCCATGTCCATGTCATCTGGGGTTCATAGGTCGTCCAAGTGGCTGGGGTTTCATGTGTTTTTTCCATATATTGTTCACGATTTTGTGTACTGTATCTTTTTGAATGTTGTCCAAGTCGTATGTTTTCTTATCTTTTCAAGCGCCAGATTGGGGGGTCAGCACCGTCACACCCATTGTCCGATTCCCTTGCTGTGAAGTATGCTGCGCAGCCTTCATGCCACGGATCTACCTTCCCTACTAGCTGAGATGTTCCAATCTGACTGGCTTACAAGTGAGGCATCTAACTATGCCAAAACTTGTGAAATAGAACTTGACCAAGGAAATCTATTCTATATTATATAGTTCTTGAGACCGGTGGTGTACGGGGCACAGGGTATAATCCTCAAGCAAGCATCACCGTTCCACAAAATATACATCTTACAGGTTGATTGAGCAGAATCACCATCAACATCTATCAACCAAGTTTAAATAATGCATTCAAGTTTATGACAAACTGACAAACTCCGAACATCATGCGACCTGTTAGGCTCCGTTGCGGGGCCTTGCACTGGACCGGTGCTGGTGTGCACCACCTTGCTGCTGCCAGCTCGCTTGGAAGCCAGCGCCGGGCCCCGCGCAACGGAAGGCCGCGCCGGGGCAACGGAACGCAGCGCAAGGCTTGCGTCGCCAGGGATGGTGCAGGTCGCCACGCACACATTGGGACCCGGGCGCAAGGACATGTCCTGAAGACAACTGGCTGATCAACAGCCATCAGGTTGGTCGGCTGGATGGTTCGGGATTCTGAACTGCTTGAGAACTGTAGTATGACTGGTTTATGACAACTGCGAAGGTATGGATTCCTGTAATGGGACTTAACAAACCCAATTAAACCAGTCAGTAGAATATCCTGTAATGGTTTGAGCATCCTTCAATTGAGCCACCAACTTGTCGCGCTTCCAACTTGATGACCTACTTTGACCTACGTCTACCGTTGAGCCTTGTGTGCTGTAGCTCAGATCATGGTGAACACCAAAACCCCATTGGTTTGGTGCAAGTCTGGGCTTGACATGGGATGATTGACCACCAGGTTCACCATTGGCAGCTCAATTCTTAAGCATTCTGGGTGCTATTCTTTGGGAGCTGGGATTTGCCAGGAAGGTATCGCAAGTGTCACTCGATGTGTCATGATTGCAAGTGCCTGAGGAGTGCAGACTTCTTTCCAGGAGCATTGAGCTCGAACACACTCATCCTTCGTCGCTACGAAGCATTCTTCGCTCCATCGACATTCGTTCAATCCGAGGTCCCAGAAACATTGGTTCTGCGTATCGTCCTGGCTTCGGCAAATGTCAAGCTACCCTTCCAAGATCTGCTGGCAAAAAGTGGTTCTACTAACTGCTTTGTTGGGAATCAAAATAAAATCAGTTGCAGAAATCTTCTGTAAAAAGAATGAGTCGCAAGGGATACCCAACTAGGAATCAACAAAAATCCCACAGGTCAGAAAACCAGGAGACTGAAGTGACACACCCAGCATCCCAAATAGCTCCAGTGGTGAGTTCGCTCTCACATCTCTGCGGAGAGGTCCGAGCTTCACAAGGGATGGCTGCTACACACTGCTGCTTCGCCACATCCCAAGCACACTGATCTTGGTGCCGGAAAGCCAGGCAGTGGCTCAGTGTACTATGCTCCAAACAATCTGACGCAGCTCGAAAAGGTAAAGCACCCAGAAGGGCAAGAAGTGGATTCATGGCCCCGCAATGATCCAGCTGTCAGAATGATTAAAATCCGAAGCCTTAGAGATCATACAGAATGTATAGTTGCAAAGTTGCACGTGCAATGAGATTCCAGGTGTGAGAAAGGCTGGAGTTCCTGTCGGATTTGGACCCTGCGGAACTCTGGGTGTGAATTCTGAACATGCATGAAATGTGTTTTTTTCATACTGATCTGCCATGATCTGCCTTCATTTTTGCTGCTGGACACTTCAAAGTCCAGACGCTGTCTGGAGATCTTTGACCATACTATGGCTGAAGCTCACGGCGAACACGCTTTGACGAACTGTCAATTGGTGTGCCAACAAAAAGGTGTGTCCATAGTTCTCCACAGCCATAGTGGAAATTTTCAGTCGAGACGTGGCACATCATTTGCAGACCGCCCCTGTAGGTTTTGACCATCGCAAATATTTTGTGCCCGACCCGTGCCCGGGCTCTGCTCGGAAAGCCCGCTTGAATTGCCGGAAAACATGTTGAGAAAGGAAATCTCACTGGGGAGGGGGTCTAGGGATACGTAACGTATGAATATAATGGAGACTAATCAAGTAGTAAACAATCACGAGCATTTGGCATTGAACAAACAGTACCCTAATTCAGTGCTAGTAATTAGCACAACCAGAATACGAGACTCTGGCAATAGTACTTGATGCTGTGGAATCAATGCCTTTGAAGTGTGAATCAACAAAAGGATGTCGGCGATTCCAACCAATGTGTGTGTGTGACACTTGCATGTCAATGTGTACATGTATGTATGATAATTTCATAATCTGTACCTTCCTGTAAGATAATTTGCATGTGTTTGATTTGTTGATTTCAGCAGTGCTTGCTGCGCTTCCTGCAGTGGCCAAACTCCAAAGCGCTCCCAACCTCTAAGCCGAAGGTAGCATCTTCAATGAGAGCCATGGATTCCTCAAGGACCTGAATCACCAGCGACAACCAGGGATAATCCATGCAAATTGAGCTAACAATAGTCACGAAAATGAGAAGCTCGAAGGTGACACAGTCAATTCCTAAGGCTTTGGTTTTACCAGTTTTCGTCGAGGTTTTACGAGTTGCAACCATATGCAATAGTCTACCTTTTGTTGGCTTTGAATTGATTCCCTGGTTACCTCAATAGAAATGCATGCAAACAACTTTGGTCACCTTACCCATCCCATGCACTCAACTCGTGCCGACGCGATGATGTCCTGACATCTGCCAAGCACAACTGGTCAACCATGAAGCCCCACCAGAGTCTTCTACATAGTTGACTCACAGGCATTCTTCTAAAAATGTTGTATATCATGATTTCTCAAGCCATAGGGAACCCCGAAGTTATGGATGGTTTAGTACTTGGGTCAATAAACTGACCATGATCTGGGTCCCTATTTTGAGAAACGCCTTTTTATATTATTGAAAGAATTTATGTGAGAAATACATTAATTGCATAGAATGCACCAGCTGTGGTCCAGTACAACCCCTCCACAAATACACCACCAGGGTTTGTCTCTAACTCCTTCCTATTGAGTTTTTTGAAAAGGTCGAAAAAGAAAGGCAACGAAGCTGCACCATAGTGGCAGTTTGTGGGTCAGCTCTCCACACAGCCGGAGAATGCCGGACATGTGTCCACGAAAATGGAGGGTGTATGAAGGTGGTACACGACCGAAAAGTTTGCTCGCGCCAATTTTCATCTTTAATTATTTTAATATATTTTAATTATTCTCTGATCCAGCGATTTCGTCAAATGTTGTGATTGGAAGTGTTTGCTGTAACTAGTCGAACATTGCTATGTGTTGCAAGTGTAAGATAGCGAAAGTGTTTGCAAGCGTATGATCGCCCCAGTCACGGCAGCCCATCTTCGGCCGTCGTTGACACGTTCCCAGCCTTGGAATCACGTTGGTATTCGTCCAGCAGTTGTTGCAGAAACTGCGCCTGGGGTGGCAGTTGTCCACAATTGGCACCAGTTGATCGCGATTGGAACGGAACAAACTTTCTACTTTCAACAAGCAGTAACAACATCTAAGTACTCATCCAACAACTTTCAACTTTCAACTTTCACCCGAATCTAAGTACTCCAACAACATCGGCAGTAAATGCTCAAGGCACTTGAGTTGCTGCTGACCATCCTTCGTCGTGGCAGTTTCAATCTTCGACACCGTAGAATCGCTGTTGCAGTTTCCTGCTCTTGTAGGCAACTGAGACCTCAACACTCAGCCTCTTTGCCCATGTAGACTCGTAGATGTCAAATAGTACACATCCAAATACCCCACAATCTTTGATGAGAAATCCATAGCTTTGCAGAATTTGACAGCTTTGGGTACAAATCATTCTTTCCTTCAGAACCAATAGAATGACAAAATACATCAAAATACCATACCAGGATCACTGGCTATTTGACCACCCCACTGGTTGGTGCCCACAAGACATCAAAAGACTACCCGTTGCGCTGACCGCTGCCTCTGACGCATGGTTATTCTGCTCGTGCCTTGTAGTATGTGAATGGGCCGGGGGAGATCCAAATTTGTCCAGAATGGTCGATAATTGATAACCAACACACTACAATATTGATTTTGATGGTTCTATAGAATAAGGGTCTGGTAAGGGTTGATGACCAATTAATAAAGGTGGTAAGAATGAATCGAATGCTTCATGGGAGATGCATGCGAATGAACCACACACACACACACACATGCAATAGCTTCCCAGACACAGGTTTCCCATTAACTCCCCCTAAGATCACTGGAAACCACTACCTTGCGGGTACCTCAGCGCCATGGAATTTCATCCCGTATTCTAACCCAGTATCAATGCATGTAAACTTGGAGGCAAAAATATCTCGAAGTATGTTTGCGATCATGACTCTTGTGATTAGGTAAGATTTTATCTGAGTATTTTGTTTTGCTCATATATTCTTGCCTGCAGAACACGTATCATGCAACCATCTCACATCCATAAAACGTGTTCAGACATTGTGTCTGAAGTGTGCGCACTACATGGCAAGCGCTTGGTTTGTTCAGATTTGGCCAAGTTTCATTGTGTTTACTGTTTTTGTTATCCATGAGCCTGTTGCTTTGGTTCGGGGCCGAGCATGATAGGTTCCGGTGAAGTACATCTGCATGGATCATCTTCAATGTTTCTTGCATCTGCCACCATTGTTTCTGGCCAGGTTACAGCCACCAGCTACAGCAAAGCAGTCCAGCCCAGGCATTCTTGTACCCCAGTTGTTTCACATTCCCCACATGACCAGTCACTCCCTTTTTGTTTGGACGTTACCCCTTTTTGGGATGGTTGGCGTTGACCCACAACCACATGATTTTTGTGTTTTCCATGTTCATCTGCCCATTTGGTGGTTTCTCAAAATCGGGGTACCCCCATATCATCCACTATGAATCATTTATAGTAGTAAACCAACCATTGTAGTCGGTATATCCCCAATTATTGCGTCTTATCCGCTTGATAATCACCATTCTTAACCATCAACCAACCAGAAGCTTGTCAATAACCATTCTTGAACATTAGTAAATCAACCAGAAGCTTGTAAATCCCCATTCTCGACCATCAACCGACCAGAACGCCCCAAGTCCTGGCTAGGTCGGAACCCCCATTGGTTGGTCGCTACTGACCTCGCCAGTCTCCGTGACGATCCTCCGTTGGGTCTCCCGCTGAAGGACCAGGCTCTCCCGCTGCAGCGCGTCGTATCTGGCGCAGCGAGGGCGGCTCACACCACGAGTTGTTTTGTGTTTCGGGCTGGGAGAAGTTGTTGAAAAATTTCTGGTTCGATCTATGGTAAAACTATGGTAGATCTATGGTTGATCTATGGCTGATCAGAGATCAGAATGCTTAATGACGGTTAATGTATGGTTGATGATCAACCTACGGTTGATTGATACCGGGAATTCCGACAGATTTCCATATCAATCCAGTGATTCAACGGCTTTGTCTTCCAGCAGAGGACATGGGATCAGGATTAACCATTTAAAAACATTCTTGATCAGTATCAATCATGAAAAAGCCGCTACTAATCAAGATTAACCACTGTGAAAACATAGTGAGTTCTACAAAAATTGTGAACCCAAACACGAGTGGTCTCCCTATCAATGATCATTATTGCATGGTTAGTCGGTACTGCGATGGCTATGGACAAACAAACCCATGGGGTGCTATTGATATTTACCATGAACAAAAATCATCGTCTAGATTAACCACAATCATGGTGAACCTGTGAAACTCCTATGAAACCACAGTCAAAACTCCTATGGAGCCACAATCTCAACTATCAAACCTATTATTACTAGTTGACTCCTATGAAATTTGATTTACTCGTTGACCATTAGTAAACCATTAATCTAGATTGACTATGACTAGTAGGTGAGGTTCATGACCATTAATCATTAATCTTACTGATATTAGTCAACCATTCATAGGAGTCAAACTCAAAGGTTTCATTAAGCATCATTAACCACTTTAATTTGACTCCTAATCATTAACCATTAAGCATCCTTAACCAAACTGTGTAAAACCTATGACTTCCTATGAAACCCGGATCCGCTGCCGCCCTCAAAATCGCCATGGTCTCCCTGAAGCTACGCTGCGCCGCCATCGCCACCATCGCCAAGACACTCGCTCCGGAGCTCAACCAGTTGATTCTGAGAAGTCTCCAATTGCCTTAGAGGAGAACCAACCAAACGACGTGGTGAAAAGGGGTGTTTGGTGCTTCAAATAATTAGTTTTCTAGTGGTGCTGGCTGAATGATGACTGAAAATGATGCTTGCAAATGATGGTTGCACATGATGCATAAAATGATGGTGGTCTCTCAAGTCACAGGGGTACGCAGGGGTGGTGGTTAAAACGATGTTGGTGTTCAAGTGGTGGATCATTCACATGACGGTGGTTTCTCAAGTTACAGGCCTACCCCTAGTTCTAATCCAAATATCTAATCAATGGTTAGTAGTAAACCACCCATTTTGGGGGTCCAATGTCTTAAGAAATGCTGGTTACCCATGCTTAGATCCGCTGGGTGAAGATTGTGCGGGGATGGTCACTCAGCTTCAGTAGCTACCTCCACAACTGGTTCCCGGGTGACCAGGGTTCTGGCCCCTCGGGGCTTCCCCCCGGTACCACCATTTTCCAGGTACCAGCATTTTCCAGCGCATCCGAGGTGGCACCACGAAAAAAAGGGAAACTGCTGCAGCCCTGGAAAGGTATACCTTGGCATCCTATGGCATTCTATGGTGTAGCTTCACTATGGTACCACCCATTAGGGATACCCTGGCTCCTGGAACCTGGTGAAGCTGTGGCTATGGGGCCACCTCGAGCCCGGCACCACCTCTCCGCCCAGTGGCTCGACCCAATGGCGCCGCTGACGACCGCTGTGCTCCAGGTCTTCCATGGTCTTTGCAAGGCCCTGGGGCCAAGCGGCCGGGCTGTGGTCGAAGTCCCCTGTGGAGAACCATGGACCATGAATGGCTGGTTGGTTGGTTGACTTGGCTTGACTTGGCTTGAGTTGGCTTGGTTGGTTGGCTTGGCTGGTTGGCTTGGCTGGTTGGTTGTTTGGTGGTTAATCAGCTAATCATTCACCATGACAAGCAGTTCATTGTCAGCCATAACAGGTATACTTAACCACTACCATTTGAGCATTCCAGGAGCCAAGGCTAGAGGAGACAAAATCAGATGCAGACAATATTCAACACGATTATGTTGTCGAATTTTTGGTGTTTCTTACATATATGTACATACGCATTCAAATATTCAATATATATATATATACATATATATGTAACATTCTTCAATACACACAATTGAGGATTAAGCAAGCTAGAATTATGTTGTGTTCAAGGTGTGCTTTTCTGGGTTTCTGCATGGTGACATGTCCAAAAAATGTTCTATGCAAAGGCAACAGCTTCTTCAAATGCCTCCAAATTCATGAATAGTATGGTCTGCATGCTTCTATGGACGCTCAATCTGATACCTGGAAGCAAACAATTGTCTATATAGTTGTCTATTTTGTCTCTGATAGTCACCAGCAACTGCGCGAAAAATCAACAATAGTTGCGTGGCTGGACAATCCGGAAAGCTTCAGGTCGGTAGTATGTGGTTACCCAAGATCCAACTGATGTCATTGAAAGCCACTGATGAAAAGCCATGCTTCTTAAGTCGACGATCCATCGCTGAAGAGCGATCACCCACAGCATCATTCGCGGTGATGGCAGGGATGAGTCGCAAACGATTTTGATGTCGTCTGGCACTCCTGAAATAAGCCTTCTAAGCATCCTGAAGCGCCCTGATTACATCTCATGGTTGGGCGGGTTTTCTGACTCTGGCAACTGTTGGGTGGTTGGGTAGGATCCTTGTAACATCGGATCATGCAGTGGTCCTGGTTCCACCATTCCAAGTACGGCACTTGGCACATCTTGGCGCCTTCTCTTCTTCGCTGCAGGCTCTTTCTAGTCTCAGAATCTCCTGTGGAGATGGGAGTCACGATAAAAATCAATCAAATCTGAGGCTTCAGATGATAGATGGTGGTTTCTCAAAATGGGGGTACCCAAAAAATGCTGGGTTCATTACTATAAATGACTACTAATGGATGATTGGGGAACACCCAGATAACTATGGGGGTCTGGGGAACGGCTTTCAAAATCTGTTCTTTGCTTTGAAAAAGCACCCCAGATGCGCTCTCCAACTGCTTGCGAAATGTCAACATGCAATTTCCTTCAACATGCAATGCTAGATCCACAACCATAAGCTGCCATGTTTGGAAGAATGTTATCAACATAATCCAAGAATCTCATGCCATGTCCAGCATTCAATGAACTTATTGGGGTAAACATCATATGGCTGTTTCTCAAAATAGGGGTAGCCCCAGTTATCATCCAGTTTCTTAACCACTCATAGTTAAAATAAAAAAACACCATTTTTAGGGGTTCCTCTGTAAGAGACCATCAAGTAAGCATTCACCTTTCTTTTCCCTATGTTTTGGAGTTGCCGATCATCCCCCATGAAATGCTTGATAAAAAAGCCTTGACCCACAACCACCACCCCTGGTGTCCCATCATTAACCAGCAAGTATTCCAGCAATTCTTGTTGGTTATTATCTCCCCTAGTTACTCATCAGCCATTATATGCCTCATCATCCACTATCAATAACCATTCTACTACCCAATGTTGGGATAACCATCCCCTACTTATCCCCTAGTTGGGATGAGTATATTATCAATAACCATTCACTGGTATCCACTAGTTCCTCAGTTACTTATCCACTAGTTACTTATCACTGGTATCCACTACCAATTATCATTTGAATGCCATTACTACTACCCAATATGGTTGCCTACTGGGCGCCCCAAAAAACGCGCCGCCTTGCTGCTTGCCGCTCCTCTTTCATCTCCTCGCTGTCCTGGCGCAAACTCCTCGTCAGGACCTTCCTCAGCGGAAGCCAAAGGCCCAGTCGTGGCTGCACCGAAATGGTGAGGTCACATCCATATCCAAATGGGGGTTTCTCAAAATAAGGATCCCCTAAAAATGGTTGGTTTACTACTATTAATGACTATGAGGGGATTAGGGGGTACCCCTATTCTGAGAAACCACCAAATCTATATCCATATCCACATCCATATCCTAGATCTAAATCATAAATCAAATCGATCTACGTCATATATCAAATAGATCTCAATTGTTATGTCAAGGAAATATGGGATTGTCATGGATTGTCCATTGCTGGTGATTGCCATTTAGGGATGATTTAGGGGCAATCACTACCAGGGATGGGCAGCCTCTTATGCAGGTTGTTTCTTCAGTATTTTTTGCTTTGGGGACCTTGCCAAATGTCCCTCCGACCAATCAGCAACTTGTAGCGCAAGTGAATGATAGACGAAAAATGGTCAACCTGATCCCCAAGGCTATACTCAAATATCATTTATGATCAGACTTAACCATTACCATGATTAAGAAATCATGCTTCTGCTTAGTCACTAATGATATTCCTTAAGCAATGCTATTCCATCCGGTTATATAATACTTATCAACCACTCCGAATCACTTTCAACACCATTCCTCAATCAGAAAAGCATGAGCGCGGTGTTTGACGACGATTCGCCATCAACATCTATATATCCATCAAGATCATCAAGCTCCATCAACTATCCATCAAGATCATCAAGCAGCCATGAAAATCACTAGGCAAAGCTCTCATTTTGAAGCAGCGCAATGAGGTGTTCGATGGGCGCGCTGGGGACAGCCTGGATCTCCTGACCATCTACGACGCCATTCGCGGGTCACAACGACGGGTGATGGTGGTTAAATGGTGGAGGATGATGGTTGCTTCATGATTGCCAAATGCTAGCTGAGAATGCATGATAGTGGTTTATAGCCTCCACGAGGGAACTTGAAAGGATTGGTGATGCTTCATAGTTGGTCAGGAATAGTGAACAATAATAGTTCGTGGTGGTGAAGAATATGGGATAATGATGGATAACGACCAACACCACTAGGGGGACTCACAAAATGTGGAGCAGCAACCATGGCCATGATTGCTATTGACACTCACCATCCTAGGTGGTCCATACAGTGATGGACATGTCCTACTTGGGCCTAGCTGCTGTTTCATGGTCCAAGTGGGAAGAAGGAGCCCTGGCTGCTTGTAGCTTCGCAACAAAAATGGCAAGGGAAAAACCTTTTGACCAAGAACTCTGGCCACGCCTCAACCTTCAGTCGTTCAAGGGGTGCCATTGTCAGCTTTGGGGGACAGTGCAGGAATCGCATGAACAAAGTCCCAGAAAATTGAGCGACAACTCAACAGTGTTGTTTTCACAATGATTTGCAACTAGCAAGAGGTAAGCCAACCAACAAATCGCCTACTTATCCAGCCTATCTACCATCTCATCCAACGCTGATCAAATCTATGTTCATTCCTCGCACAAGCCGCACTGCGGCAAAAAATCCCTCCCTCCAGGATGTCCTTGTGCATGACGACAGCTCACCTCCCTTGAGCCAATGAGGCTTCGGGTCTGAAAGTTTAATGATGTTTAACATATCACATGAACTTGTTAATGAGTCAGATTGGGTCAGTGAATTCTCCAACCAATGGGGCAGCAAAACCACGTCGACCATGCCTGGTGCCGAGTCATTTCAGCCTTGAAATGCGTTGAAACGCCCGTCCCAAGGCTCAATGCGTCGGTGTTCGGTGCGTTTTTTGGGACAGCGCAGCGCACGACGAGCAACCGTGTTGGGAGGACGTGCGCCCTGCCGGAGAAAGCTGTTGGGAGGCTGCATCTGATGGATAACAGTCATGCATTGCCATCACCAGCATGCTCACAACCACCACAACAGTATGAATGCTGACAAACCAAGAGGAACCAGCAATGATTAACAATGAGCCATGGTTTAAAATCACACACCTCATTCATGAATCACCAACCATGATCAACATTGTCTAGTGAAACATGGGAGTACTCAGTAGTTGCCCCTCACAAACCTCACAGGGTTCCCCCCTTGGTTAATAATGGTATAATGGTAGTTGGTCAAATCCTGGTGCTCTCCCAGAGGAATAAACCAAGACACTACAGTGCGCCGCTTAGCAGCATGGGTAACACAACTGCGAGGTGAGGCTTCATCATGAGCTGGGCTCTTCAAACTAGGCGGTTTAACCACCAACTGACCTGTGAAGATTTTGAAGACTCTCTTTAGTGATTTTAGTGGTTCTTGGTCGCCAATGTCTCCTCAACTGAACCGATTAGTGCCTGGAAGTTTCACATCTGTGACAGTCCATCGTTCCAAGTGCAACAGTGTCCGCCCATGCCCACGAAATGGACGTGATGGTCATCCCTGTCCCCATGCAATGCAGGTGTTCGTTCTTGGGGGTCGTTAGAACTTTCTGTGCGTCCAGCCTCCTAACCTCTTGGGTTGGTGATAAAAAACTACTTCCCACTTCATCACCAAAAAAATGTCAAGAATATTCCCAACGCCCCAGCGAGGTTCATAATCCCATCTCAACAATCAAGTGCCGATGTCATACATTCTCATTGATTCTCGTTGCTTGCTGTTGGTTACCATTGCTTGTCGCTGGTTGTCGGCTATCTGGTTGTTGCTGGTTATTCTCCACTAACTTCAACCACGAATATACGACATGGTTCGCTAGCATTTGGTTACACCACTCCTGGTACTTATTAACCAACCATCCCCCTATATTTTGTGCGGATGCAAAAAATTGCGCAGGGAGCCTCACGCAATGCCCAGCATGCTGCCGGTTTGCTGCCCAAAGACCTGCAGGGTTTAGGAGAAAAAGGGATGGTGATGAATAATGATGGTTAATAGTGGTTAACTTTGAACAATGATATAAATTGATGAATAAGTGGTTGATATGCGTTCATAATATTAGTGGTTATATAATCTTATTCACCATGTTGAATAATGACGATTAATAGTGCTTAAGTATGGCTGTCAATGACTGCTGGTTAGTGATGGTTAATGATGGGAGAAACTGGTTGTTGATGATTAGCGATGAATACTTTTGACTGATTCATGCTGATGATGCTTCAGAATGGCTCGTCAATGATAATCATGGTGGATATCGGCTTGCCCGATCATATGGTCATAATAAATGAATCATATGATTCATATTACCAATGACCATATGACCACAATCATAATTATCATAAACATTGATCATAATAATCCAATTATAATAAACATATTACCAACATGGATCATTAACATGATTATGGTCATATGGTCATTGGTTAATGGCTGGCCAACTAATCATCGGCTAGGAGACTTTTTAGCAGCAGGACCTGAGTGCTGAAGGACCGTGGAAGCAGCCGGCCGAAGAGCACGCTTGCGACTTTGTTGATCGCACCGGTGACAACCCCAGCTGTCCTGGCCCAGAATTGCTGGTGCTTAATGGCTACCCAGGATTATATGATGGGATTTCAAAGAGCTCCTTTGGATGATGATTATATTATGATTACCTAATAAACCCCTGGTTGATTAACTAGGGGGGTTTATTAATCCTGGGTAGCCATTAACCATGACTATCCATGAGTCATGAAGAAGTTCATCCAACGTGCAAAACAAGCTGAGCATTCTTCCAGGGCATGCCAAAAAGCAGGTGTTTGGCAAGTGTGGATCGTTTGGGCGTGTGGAAAAATGGTGGAAACCCGGAAGTTCTTGATTGATCATGTCGTGGTATTTCCCACGTGCTCGTGTAGCTGAGACGACGTTGTCTGCGTGCTTCAAGCTTGTCTGCAAGCATATGTGTGAAAGAAGCTCCTGCCATGACAGCTGCAACTACTCATGTACGACTGAAACATTGATTCCTGGTTTTGAAATTCCATTGTTCCTGCAACCGTGAATCGTGGTCAGTGATTTTCACAGCTAATGGTTGTCATGATTCATCATCACAGCCAATCCTTGTTCCAAAAAATTCGAGGTCACTCCACTTGAGCAGAGAATTGTTGATAGTTAACGGCCTTGATCCTGAAAAAAAATCTGTTCACTTGCAGCTTCGGAGGTGACCGACTCACCAGAGGTCCGGTCACGTCACCGCGGGGCTGCTCCTTCCCACATTGGCCAAGCACTCCGAAACCACCTCCAAGGGCTCCTGTACGGCAACCCAAGACCACCCTCCAGGAGGCTCTACATAGAACTGGGGGAGCCACTGAAGTCAGAGGGGTGCCCTAAGGGGTGCCCTAAAGCTATGCTGGGTTTCTGTGGGTTTATCAGTTTATCACTATCAATGGTTGATAAACTGGATGATAACTGACAGGGGTCCCCGATTTGGAGAAACCACCAACTACGCATGGGGGCGTTCTCAAAGTAGGGGTGCCCCCAATTCTCATCCAGTTTATGAATCATTTATAGCAATAAACCAACCATTACATTATTCAGAACAAAAACATGTTTGGCAGCTTGATGCAACTTGGCATGGTTGGGTTGTCATGAATCTCGCTTCAATTCGTCAGGCTGTGTGATTCAGCAACCGCCGACATTTGCAGTTTTGTTGATTTGGCCCCTGAGTCTTGTCGTACATTAGTTGGCGTTCGCCTGTGTTTATCATCCATCCAAAGCCATCTATCCACCTATACGTCTGCGTCCATTTGCATATATACATACTTGGTACAGCTATGTCAATTTTTTTTGACCCAACCAGTCTCCCTGTTCTTGTTCCATTTCACAATGCGCCACAGCCTGTTCAATCCACGAGACACGCGCGGTAGTTTCCTCAGCTGCGCCGCGAAGTGAGATGGGGCCCGCAAATGTTGGTTAAATGATTGAAGATTGCAACCATGTTGGAATGATGATGAATTACAACGGTTAATTGATGTGAATTGGTTGTAGTCGTTCAGGATGGTTGATGATGGCAAATCAAAAGATTTATGCACTAACCGTGTCTGATGACTATTACCCATTGCTGGTTACGGTTGTTGAACCAATAATTGTGAGCAATGATTAATGACTAAATCATTAATGATGGTTTATGGTCAGTAACATTCATGAATCATCCTTAATGATTAAGCATCATGTTTCTGACCACTACCCGTATTGCCACTCTACTTAACCAACATTGATTAAGAGTGGCCTTTGACAGCGGACAATTGTTATTGAGCCAAAAGTGATTGTTGATGGTGGAAACGGCTTGGTCCCTGCTTCGCTGCGTCATCTGGGTCTACAAAATTCACCACGACCGTTTGGGGCCGTCAATCAAAAACCGCGGTGTCCGCGAACCATCAGGTCCCTCTCAGAAACCATCATGATGTCCATCAACAATGACTGAAGGCTCTTGATGTTGATGGAAACTGTCAGTCCTAAATTGTTTTGGAAGACCGTCAATCTTCCTGCTCATGTCAGTTCGGGATTGCTTTGGAAACTCAGACTGCAGATGACTGGAAACCATACTAAACCCTGGCAAAGGGGATGTTCGCCCAGCTTAGCTTGGTGCCTCCAAAACTACTTGGCGCCCCGGTGAAATGCATGACCGCTTTGAAGAGTTTCAGCATACCCGGCGCACTCCTCCTTTTTCCAGTTCTGCCCTAAGTGCTAGAAGCTGTCCAAGGTAGCCTCTCAAGCACGTCTTCGTCACTAATGTTAAAGAATTGCAGAGAGGTGCATGTTTCAAATGGGCGAACATCGTTGCCAATATAGAAATGCTGCGCAGATGTTCCGCCAGGCACTTCAAAGCAGCCCAGCAGCTTCAGAACCTGCGGCATCATCTCTGCACCGTGGCAGAGATCCTCATCCAGCGCGAGCCAAAAGCTATCAAAGCGCTCTTGCTGCTCGTCATCAAAGGTGGAGTCGCCAATGAAAGCTCCGTGTGCCGGTGCCCATGTTGCCTCGTTCTCTTCATGTCGAGAAACCTTTGCCCTCGGCATGTTCAATGATATGAATTTGGCTGTTTGTTCTTCCAGGGTGGCTCCCTGGTATTCCAGCATGTCCATCTGCTCCCAGAGATCAGCGGTCGGGTCACTTGTCTCTGTGCCAGCGAACAGATGGCTGGAGCAGATGGAGCAGTCGCCAAACTCAAAAGGCTGCGGCTCCTCCTCTTCTGTGAGATTTGGTGATGGAATGGGTTCGCTCGAGGTCTCCTCGAGCATTTTTTCGCATACCGAAAATTCGTTCTTCTCAAGTTCAGCGTCCTGCGGTGGCTCCGTGATTGACATCGGAACCAGCGAAGCTGAAGCCTTGCACTCTGCAAACATCTTATCAACAGAAATAGAAAGAAAATCATATGATGGCGCACGGCTCGCTGCCGCCATCATCTCCAGAGCCTTTCCATCATTTGCTTCTAACTCAAGCGCCTCACCCGCTGCTGAAATTTGCGGCAATGCCAGAGCCCGGTTTGCCTCCCATGCGCCGCTCGTCAAAGACACCAGCATCTGTAGCGAGACAGAAACAACATCTACGTCAAAGGCCTTTCCATCAGATTCTTCGAACTCTGAATCAATGGCCGTTGCCCCATTGGAGAGGATTTGTTGTATGTTTTCGTTCTGGGCAGTCTCGATGAGGCGGTTGCACTCAAGCCCGTGAGAGAGGCGACTCTGCTCGATCGTGAAGAGTGCGTTCCACAGAAGCCTCCTGAGCTTCAGGATGAAGAGTGCAATCAAAAGCAGTTTAATCATGCACATCATCAAACAACAAAGAGGGGCTAAGAGGGCCATGAATTCCATCGACTCGCCCTCCAGCAAATGGAAGTGTAGAAAAGTCGGACTCGCCCCGCTGAACCACATTGAAAAAAGTGTCCGCTGGACCGCCAGTGACTTGAGTCAATATCTTGCTCGTAGATGTGAACAATTGAAACGCGCATCCCACAATGTTTCCCCCACGGCTGGCCATCCTACATCAACCGTTGTAGAAATCATATAATCAACCATTCTCAATCAAATATCAACCAATCCATCGAATCCATGACAAAGACAAATACTTAGGTCACACATGCTTCATGAATCCTTCAAGACGCTACAAGACAGTGAGACAATAACCAATGCGAATTCATGGGTCCACCTGCGCTAGCTTTCGATAAAAGCTGCAGTGATTCCCAACTCACAACCGATTTTTTTTCGGATCTACCATTCTATATCCATATCTGTTAGTAAATGTGTGTATGAAATGTGTGTTTTTTCTCTCTCTCTCTACGTCCATAACCATCAGCGAATCGTTTTTTCCCCCACCAGTGCTGCGGTGCGCTGTGACGAGAACCCCACAAGGTCTGCTTCAAATTCCGATTTGTACCATGTTTGAAGTAGTGTAAAATGTGATTCAATGTGCTACAAACAGTGTAATATGTGATTGTATGTTGGTCTGCTTCACGTAACTAGTGTAAAATGTGATTTCGCACCAAATACAATAGCAACAAACGTGAATCCCATCACAGTACGAACATGTGTCCCAAGAAACATAGCAAACCATCAATTTAAGGGATGTTGACCTACGTCGACGAGGTTGCTGAGAGTCAGACTCAAGGGTCTTCCTTCACATCCTAGAACATACACAGAAACCTCCCAGACTGCTCCAGAAATTATGTTACCAACTGTTCATGAGAATTAACGATGATCAATCTCTTACAAAATGCTATAGCTGTTGCTAGACAGGCTTTTTGTGTTCGCAAATCTAGGACTTTGATAAAACCTAACTGATTCTATTATGCAACCCAACTTATGTTATTCAAAATCGAATCGATAATCCTCCCTCGTTTTTCTTTCCAATCATTCTGTTCATCTTGCGGCAAATGATCTCTGGCTCACCGGTGGCACCACCAACTAAACTTACAACAAATGGTCTTGGCTACGTAGGGCTAGAAGCCGTCAAAGCAAATTTGTGTCATGTTCAACATCCAAGGCGGTTTCGCAATAAGCTCATCAATGCTGCTTTTCCCATTGCATGATTTTCTTATCCACATTCCCAAGAAAGCCACGCCCATTGACGACTACCTGCAATTAAAGTCATTGCTATTGAGCATGCTCATCCAATCTTAACCATCTCGGTAGTTAATGTTGATCATGTTAAAAAGCCGTATGCACCATATCATCATTCTTAAGCAGCAGCACCATCACGAGCACGATATTCACCATGAATTATCCATGAATTCTCCAGAAATGAAGCATCATGAACCACTATGGTTGTCGGTCAGTTCAACCCCCCGCACCCCTGGTTCCCCTATCATTCACTATTGTTTTCCCTAGCATTTGTTGGTAAACTTTATCCTCCATTATTGTTGGTTAATATTGACCCATAGCCATATAGCTGGTACGTCCACTACTATTCAATAGTAGTTGCTTAGTATCCCCTATTATTATCCCCTATTATCAACCATTAACCACCTAGAAATCACCATTGGTTGGTTGGTTAACTTCTTGACCCAGCTCGCCCATAGCCCTATCATCCACCACGCCATCCCCTCCTTCGCGCTCCTGCGCGGTCACCCTCCCATCCAAGGTGCTTGGACATACGTCGGTGTGACCGTCGTTCCTGCCACACAGGCCAGAACATCCAGGCCTCGGCACGCATGGGGTCATCATGATTCATCATGGCAGGGCATGGGGATAATAACCAACAATAGTAGGGGATATTAATGAACTACCAATAATACGAGGGGATATTTGGCTGTGGGTCAATATTCACCAACCAACTAATGGCGGATTTCCACCAACAAATTCTAGGGAAAACAATGGCTAATGATGGGGGAACCAGGGGTACAGGGTGAACTGACCCACAGCCATTTATCAACTAGAATGAAATCAGCTGGAGTTATAAGGGGGCAATAAGGGATATCAATCAACTATATCAATAACATTCAATAACCAACAATAATAAAATACTTGGGACATATGGTATATGGTACTAGGGATATCAATCTTCAATCAACTATAATGAAACCAGCTGGGGTTATAACCAGGGTTTTGAACCCCATAAGGTAGCTTCATAGTCGTTTATCTCCCATTGTATGGGCATAATGGGGGGGTATTAATATCCCCTATTGTGATATTCCAAGCCCCTATTGAGAATATATAGGGGCATAATAGGGGATTATATTTTATTGTCTTCGGATACTCCAAGCTAGACAATCATATCCCCTAGTATCATGGCTCATGGTTAATCATGGGGACAGTACGCAACATGTTTTTTTCATAGGGGATCTTCCACCTATTGCAATTGGTGGTTTCTCAAAATTGGGGGGTGCCCCAAAAATAGTTGGTTTATGTTGGTTTCTTACTGGTTTAGGGTAACCTAGTTTGAGAAACACCCAGATGGTGGTGTTTTCATGGTGTTTCATGTATCAGGGAATATTAAATGAATAATAAGCAGCAAATTCTAGGGAGGTCACGGACTACATCGTCCATTTTTGTGGGGGTTTCCCCACCCGGTTCGGGGGTCCATTTATGGAGAACCTGGACAAGCCCCTTTGTATGGAAGACCCAGCAGTGCTCTGTTGTGAGTCCACCTTGGCTCAGAGAATGGTCACTACTGGTCACACAAACAAAAACTGAAACGTTTGGATGTTTCTGGGCACCTGTTAGCCCATATAATCAACCACAATCAATGATGATAAAGATATTTCAACCGTCATTGTAGTCAACAGTTCCCCGCCCGGAACCCTTCCAAAAAGCGCAATGACATAAATTTGCGGTATGCTCACCGCTATCATCATGCAACACTCACAGAACATCCATTGACGATGTCTGTGGTGGCTGTTTCAGCACTCTCATGCTTGTTGTCAACAGCTTGGTCGAAAACAGCAACTATCATATTAACGGTGGCCAAATGTGATTGCTGTGATAATGTTCATGATATGAGGACAATCACCAACCATAACCTGATTTTCTCTCTATCTCTCTTCGTCTGCAGTCCACGGTTGCCCCCAACAAGGTCCTTGGGGCCAGGGCCTTTTGGCCACCATTCCTCGAAAAGGCCCCTTGCCAAGGTTGTAATAAATGCCTCCCAACAACTCTCAGCACTCTCGGACCCAGCAATGAAGGACAGGGATCTGAAACCCCGCTTCGCGCATCGAGATGATCTCTTGAGCAATTTGGGGACCACGCTTTGCTGGTTTCTACCTCATCTGTGATCCAACTGTTAATTGGAAGGCGGTTCTGTCAGGTGCTAAAATCCTACGTGTCATGCATTCATTCAGAAATGTATTTGTATGAACAGCAGCTTCTTCGCGAACACGTCTGTATGGCTTTGGCAAAGCACTTCAGTCAGAAGCACAAATGAAACTCTTGGACCCATAACATCGACCCATAGAATCACATCTATCCTCAACGTCCATCCTGCCTTCGTAGCTGCATAATTTGCAATGTATGGAGATCCTGCTGGCAGCTCCGGATGGTTTTTCCTTCGGCCTCCGATGAACAGCCCAAAAGTGAACAATCGATGGAGTTTACAATGATGGCAATATGATGGTTGTGAAATGTTCAGAAATATCAGAAATTGTCTGTGTTGTTTCTCCGATGAAGCCTTTTGGTTTTCCATTGCCATTGCCAAAATGCACAGTAATTCTTAGTCATGACGATGGTTAATATTTATATTCGTCTTTGATGGAGCGTACCACGCCGTACCCAAATTAATATTCCCAGTTTGGTGCTTCATTTCAATATAGGGGACCCCCCCAAATCATCCAATATTAATCATCTATAGTGATAAACCATTCATTTTTGGGGCTCCCTATGTTGAGAAAGCGCCATTTGATGGCTTGGCCCATACCTCTCTTGCGGATTCTGCACGACCTGCATCAACCTATCTGAGTCATTACGACCTCTGTTGCCTGGAGCCTCTTCAGAGCATATTTTCTTTCTGCAGAGATATATTTCCATCCAACGAACTCATGTCATCATACGGTGGTTTCTCAAAATAGGAATACTGCAGATACCCCAGTTTCAATCAGTTTGGATCATAAACCATCCATTTTGGGGTTTAGTAGCTCATTTTGGATAATAAACCATCCATTTGGGGGAGCCAAAGCCAATATCATCCTGAACTTGGTGCAGGTTCTCAGAACATCTGAGGATGTCATGATGTCCTGCTTTTCCGAAGTGTTTACATTTTAATTCCCCCCCCCCCTACGATCAACGGAGATCCGTACTGGGGGGTACCATGCCGTCCTCCGGAATTGATGGTTCAATCAACCGGTGCATCCCAAGCTTGATCGACGTCTCCGGATCTCCCTGTGTGGACAAAGGCTGCCCCTCCCGTGATCTGTCAGCCATGATCAACCCCGGAACCTACCAAAAGAAATCCTACACAAAAGATGACTGGTTGTTTTCCTGCCTAAAAGTTTCTGCAGCCATGACTGGTTGTTTTCCTTCCAAAAAACATGTGAATGTTGTTTTTTTGTTCCTTTATCATTTGGGGGTTTCTCAAAATAGGGAGCCCCAAAAATGGCTGGTTTATTACTATAAATAGTTAATAGTGGATGATTTGGGGGTCCCCTATTTTGAGAAACCACCATTTATCATCAAAAAAACGACATTCATACGTAAAACTGTGGTCCTCACATGAAGTCCCCACCAATCTCCAGGTGACTGCGGCTGCTCCTACGTCACCTGCTAAGGATGACATCAGCACCACACCCCCTGCGACACCTGAGGACGAGACTGGAATCTTCGCGGGGAGTTGGTTCAATAACTGGTTGGTGGTTGAACCACCCACGCGTAACTAGTGGTTAATGATGATTGATAACATATAGTTAATGAATGTTAGTGATATGTTTATAATGATTGATAATCATCATTTTCTGGTTCGTGGTTGGTTGGACCCCACCCCCGGTGTGATGAAAACTGTGATTGTCAACCAACCAACCATTTGGTAATACATTTGTGAAAATGAAAAATGTTTGAAACCACCCACCAGATAAAAACATGTTAAAACATGTTGAAGACACTGCAAGAATGATCACAGTGCCAAACCAGTCGTTCTTTGAGATGCTCATTTTCTCGATCACCATACGTTTCTACAATCAGTAAACTAGCATTTGGTTAGAACCCTCCTGGTAGCGCTTAAAAGGCTAGCACTGGGTACTCCTGGCTCCTGGCCTCGCTCCCTCCCAGCCACCAGCCAGTAACTACCAATCATATCAACACAAACTCATTTGGCGGTTTCTCAAGTCGTAGGGGGAGAGCCCTATTAACATGAATCCTTTAGCAACCAGTTATACTAGATCTATACTCATACACCATCCATTTCGGGGATCCCCACGGCTCAAGAAACCCCCGACCTCCAGCGGGTCCCCCGGCTGCAGGTGACGCGCCTCGGTTCTTCAAATCTTTGCCGAAGACGCTCTTCACGTTGACGTCAATGGATGACATGAAGCGACCTGTGAACCCGTGGATCCCATCGGATCCCCAGCCCCTGGATCCAAGCAAGCATTAACAACCATGGGTTACTAATCGTTGCCAATGGTTGCAAGCAGGAAGAAATTCATTAGCAACCATTAGCAACCATTAGCAACCATTAGCAACCATTAGCAACCATTAGCGATCAAGGTTTGGGACTCTTGGGACACTTAACACGACATCTTAAGGCACCGCGGACCGCTTTTGTTCATCCATGCGCGTGTTCAAGAATTGATCGTGTACCCATCTCTGGGGGCGCACCAGTAGCCAACTCAGCGACCAGTAAAGCATCCAACTGTTCTGGGAAAGCCAATGATTTCGAGGAGGCAAGCACTGGTTTGGCATCAGCAACAGCTGGTTGAACGATGTTGAATGATGTCACATGTGCAAAGAGATTACAACCCTACAAATCTGCATATGATCATCCGTTTAGCATGCCATGATTATACAGCTCATGATCAGCAGACATTCGAGTAAAATCTAATAAGATCTAATCAGCTCATAGTACAAAGCTCGAAAAACATCAAAGCCTTGCCACCGCAGCCATGCCACTGAGATCCACATCCAAAAAGTGGCTCTTCGCACCAACGTTTGCGGCGTTGTGGATCAACAGTCGCACCTTAGGCTCTCTCCGTTGACTCGAAAGGTGGGACTTCATGCGTCCGAAACTGGGCTATTCCCATCATGGGGACAGGCCGCTGATGTCCAACCAATCGTGGCCCCCCCCGATGGCTCAGATGGGTGGCATCACGCCCTTCCAGCATCTCCGAGATGTGGCTCTCATTCAGCTGGCTGAGGTCTTGGATGAAGAGCTCCACCTACCCGTCGTGAGATTTGCGCCACCGCTGGGTACAACTGTCATCCTACGTTCCTCATAGTCATCATCTAGAATCTAAATGAATCCGAACTACACTTCTTATCTCTATATATATATATATATTACACTGAGTAGCACCATACAATTCATCACTAGTTGCGATATGAGGATACCCACTGGTGTGAGCCATGAAGACATTCATGCTCCACCATGAAACTAAATGTCTTGCCAGCCAGCAGCATCTTTCTCTGAAAATCTCTGAGACCAGAATTTGTCCACATGATTCTGCATTTGTTGTTCGATATGCATTCTTCTGCATTATTCTGCATTATTCTGTATTCATTGTTCGATATGCAAATACATTGGTTTCAACTTATTTACACCCGAGATTATCAGAATATCACAACCTGCCACATTCAAACAGGATTTCTGGGACAATTCTTACCGGCATTCAGCTTCTGGCTGCCAGGCTGCTAAACCACGACACCGCAGAAGTTTTTCCATTGAATGCCTGCATACAAATAAAGTGTACAAATAAACACATACTACGTCAATTTACATGAATCTAACTTGTTCTGTTTTTATACTTTTATTGTCATCTTGCGCTACAGCACCATACAACCAACCAAAACATGATGGGCTTCAGTGCATCTTTGGCTGGAGCATCAAGAAGCAAAAGAGAATCACATTCTGGTTGTTGGATCTGCAATTCCACATTGTCAGATCGTAAAGAGTGCCAGAGCTCTATCTGCAGAGAAACAAACAACGGCCAGGAGGATATCTGGAAACATGCCTTTTCTACTGGAGAACACAGTGTTATATGCATTTCTTAAATAAATGAAATCGTGATCGTGCGCCTTGGGGTACTACCAGTTTTGCCCCGCGTGGCCGTTTCAATCAGGTAGGTGCCCGCAGCAAACATTATCATTTCTTAGTCTACCATTTGCCAAGGCCACCACTGCTAGCTCCAAATCGCTCCCCCTTTAAAAGGCTAGCACTGGATACCCTGGCTCCTGGCCTTGCTCCCAACCAACAGCCAGTAGTCATGTTCGATTTTTCCAACCTCCCAGCTATATGGGTGTTTCTCAAAAATAGGGGTACCCCCAAATCATCTAGCTATAAACCATTTATAGTAATAAACCAACCAATTTTGGGGTCCTCTATTTTAGGAAACCACCATATGGTTCCATTTCTCTTAGGATCTCTGGGGACACCCACCTGAGCTTCGCAAAGCTTCAGCGGCACCTGGATCTCCGGCTTCGTCTTTTGCAGAGCTTCCTTGACGCCTTCCAGCGGCTTCTGACGCCTGACCGCAGCGGCTTCTGCGCCTTGGAAATATGATGATTTCACGATCAAAATGCCGCAGAAATGATTGGACAGGTTCGTCGGGAGTGCGGAAAAATTTCAACAAATTCAAGCAACCAATGGTCTTACTTAAGATAAGTGCAATTCAGTGTTGGTTACATTTTTTTTACATCTGTAAAAAGAACAGGATAAGTTGCAAGTGGCCCTTGAAAAAGTACCCGCGCGCGGCAGTCAGCCGCGTCCCCCCGTTCACCGGACAGCTGTGCCTGGCCACCAAGACCAAGTTCATGTCGAGATGGGCCAACTGAAAAGCCCAAGCCTGGCGGAGAAGTGGAATGTGAACTAAGTTCACCTTCCCAAATTGATCTACTGGTTGGTGGTTTCCATCCCCTTGAAAAATATTAGTCAACCAACTAATTGTTTGGGCATATTAAGGAAAAACAAATGTCTAAAACCACCAACCAGTCTAGGTTCATTGGTACCTCGTACCAAGGGGTTAATGATTCTAGGTACCTCGTAATTGAGGATATCCAAATTGGATAGAAGTCGTATCGCCAATGTGTCGTTCCCCAACTGATGTGAGCAGGCGCATGGGGGGACATCGCTTAATTTTTGGATCGCATTGGTGGCGGAGGATCCTTGTTGCCTTTCTGACAGTGGCCAGTTCACCTTTTGGAAAGGAACGTCAGCAGAGGCTGGAAAATGTATGGGATCAGTGTTTTTAAGCATAGGTCCCCTCAGCCTTTGGCAGGCAATATTGATGATCACATGGCCACAGGATGCCACGGGTCATGAATGTTGAGCAAAATGGACGGCACCCTGTTGAAAATGCCCAAATTTGTCGTTCATCTGGTAACCAAACAGCCGCCTTGAGTACAAGCCAAGCTTGAATAGTACCAGTGGCATTCCCATGTTCTGAACATAGTACTGAACATAAGCCCAGCTTTAGTAGTTGCATATAACTGCATGAATTGGCATAAATCTACCAGTCATGGTATAAAGTACCATAAATAAATCGCCATGAATCTCTGTATAAATAACCAAATATCTACCATAATCTACAAGTGTGTAGATCTACCGTTGTGTCATTCCCGGCGCCCCTGCCTCGCCAATGCCTTCACTGCCTCCGAGCACCACAGCCCAGTGGCCAGGCTTCACATAGCCGGCAGCTCTCGACGACAGACTTCCTCGGCAAGGCTGAGCAAAGATTGGCCAAGCCAATGGTAGTCCCATGTGCACAGTAAATTGGATGTTTTTCTTAACTCAGTTGTCTTACTGAGTCACAGATGGGTTCAATGCATATCTGAATGTTCTGTTTTAAGAATATGATTAATCACAGATGGTAGCCTTGAAATTCAATGATTTTCTTGAGGGAGCCATTGGATTCCATCCTTTCTTCACTTTGAAAGAAACAACAGCCAACATGAGAACTGTCACAAATAGTGAATCATTGTGAATCCAGTGATTAGCACCGGAATGGCCAAACATCAGCAATGCCAGTTGGGATGAGTGAATTGACCAACAACGAGTCACTGCTATGCAGGATACTTCGCCCACAATTGTCGTTGTGGGGGATTGTAGCGGTTGGCAGGTGAACTTTGTCAATGTATCCAGTATGAAGTGACGGCGATTGTCAAGCATCAGAAGTACAGTACCAGCCACCTTGCCTAGACTTTGCCTAGACTCATCAAACATGTAAGCAGAGCAGGTTCGCAAAAAGATTTTTGGTCAATCGATTTGTGTCATGTCTTGAATCACGATAATCATGAATAAAGCCTGTACAAACATGTACAAACCCCTTCGAGCATTGCATTAACCAACAATCAAGGAGAAGTAATGTCACATAATCAAAGTCACAAGATACTGAGTTTATACCTTCCACTCACTATCAAACATAATCAAACATAACAAAACTGTCATGTCATGTTTATACCTTCCACTTATATCCACTCTCACCATTCTCACAGGCGATCAGACCACGGGTCGTACACCGGCAAGGCTCGGTGGGCTTGCAGCAAGTAGGCCACCAGAGCCACCACCACGCCGAAGACTCGCAACCACACCCTGCGTCACAGCTGGGGAAGACTCCGAGTGCGCATCCGAATGCGCCGAGCTTTTGGACTCCTGAGCCATCACAATCAGGATTTATCACGATTTATCAAGGATTTATCGGGATGTATCTGGATTTTCGGGATTTATCAGGGATTTATCAGGGATTTATCAGGATTTATCAGGATTTATCAGGATTTATCAGGATGTACTCATACAGGAGGACATTTTCGGCAGACTTCGGCATCTTCAACAAAAATGCCACCCCGCCTTCTGGAGAAGTTTAGCATCATCCCTGCTGTGACGCAAAGACGATCGATTGGAAGTGGTGCTGAGTAAGAACTGATGTCCCTTGCTCGCGTATGAATATATCGTGCTGGCAGTGGCTTATCTGTGAATCTTGCTAGCTCTCTAGGGTTTTCTGCTTTCGCGAAATTCAGAATGCACATGTTTGCATGTGCAGTGTTTCCTGATTTGCGGAACTGATGGTTGGAGCGCAAATGCTGTTAACACATGTCAGTTTGGTGTCAAGAGAAAGCAGGCCATCATCTTTCATCAAGACCATGCTTAATTAATGCTCAAAGCTGACGCTGTCTGCTGACTCAACGGAAGCTTGGACCAGGACAGGTCATCCCATGTTGCCACTCCAGCACTAACGACGATGCTGAACAGAACACATGCTGCGACCTGGAGCTGCAATGTGGCATGCTTGGTGCGTTGTGTTCAGTTTGTCGCAATAAATTTGGTACTACCCAAGAGATCCCAACAGCATCCAACCCAAACGACATCCAACAACCATGAAAAGGATAGAAAAGGATTCCTACTTGAAGGTCTTCGGAAACCACTAGGTGGGACAATCGCAGCGCCTTTTCCACATTCGCAACTAAGCCATCGTGCAAGCAGAAAGCGCGCGTTTCCCGCCCTCTGTCATTATCACGCCCAGGGGGGGATAGCTGACAGCCAGCAATTCCAGTAGCACTTGTCCAAAAAGGCCAGGCGACCGCGTGGGACATCAACTGGTTTTAACTCAGCACATTTGTGCTGGTCAATTGCGAGCAATCGCACCATGCCCCTGGGAAAAGATGTGTACAAAGATGTGGAGGTCAATATCTTCAGGATCACGCCAGTCTTGGCTTCGCATGTGGCTTAAAGGTGTGTGTGTGTGTACATGACATGTTGAAAAAAGCTTGGACATTGTATTGCTGCAAATATATATATATATACACATATACATCGTTTGCTTGACATTCCCAAGGTGGCAAGGATGCATCCCAGCACGTTCCTCTCAGCCAGAAGTTCCGGCCTCAAATTTTGAGATCCCAAAGGCCAGGTATGTGCAGGTGGTGTGTCCTCCAACCGTCTAAAAATGAACACGTTTCATGGCGAAGCATTTAAGGTGATTGGAAGTTATCCGAAATCAAAATGGGGAAACATGTGGGTTTCAAATATAATAACTTGCTGCATTCACAGGATGTGCGTATTCCAGACGGGTGGGTTCCCAACCAGCTACAAAGATGCTCGAGGTCGGCACCCCCTACTTGGTTGATTGCTTCAAGGGCACCAGATTGTGGCTGTGGCACAGGTCGTGAGATATCAGTCTCGAGTGTGCCCACAATGGTTGCTGCTGCAGTAAATCAGTGGACCACCAGAACAACAGTGCCCAAATATTGCTGCGCAATTCATGTCCTCACACCATTCACCATTCTTACAACCATCAACAAGAATTTCCACCATCAGCAACCTATAATTCTCCAATATCAGTGTCATCAAGTCTTATATCCACTATCGTCACTATCCACCATTACCATCAGCCATTGATTAAGCATGATCCAACATGACCATTCGCCACGTCAGGGGCGCCTGAGGATCGTTGGGTGGCACCATTGCCTCAATCTCCTGGCGCTCGTTGGCACTGGTGGAGTTGGCTAATGATTGGTGAATGTGTTCCTTAATGATGGTTGATGATGATTGGTTGATGATGATTGGTTGATGATGATTGGTTGATGATGCTTGATAGCGAGTAACGATGGTGATAAGGGTTGTTATTGATCCGCGGCTGCTAGACTCGGTCCAAGTCCAATCTCACTAACCCCTGACACAGGTGGTGGGGATGGTTGTTGTTGTTGATGATGGTTGATGGTGATTGGTAGTGATCAAGTGATGATGGTTGATCATTGGTTCATGGTCAATTGGTTAACTAGAATGATTGGGGAATGATGGTTGATAGTCGGTTTGTGATGGGTCTGCAGCATAATGAGATGATTGGTAGTGGTTAACGATGGCCGAGAATGGGTAATGGTGACTGAATAGTCGAATAGTGGTTGATGATGCTAAAAACCATGCCTAAGGCCCATCTGTTTGGCTCACCAAACTAAAGCATGAAAGGCTGAAAGGGATCGAACAACTGAGTCCATTAAAGTTGTTACAAATATCTTAATCTTCATCAAACAAATTAGTCATAGTGCATCTATTTTGTATAGGCCTGTGGGTCAATACCGCGTACCCCTGGTGTACCGTCACTAGCCATTGTTTTCCAACTGTTGTTGGTTATTCTCCCCCATAAACTTCGCGCTTAGTTGGGCTACAATTGTTAGCTAATTTCCCCTATCAACGATGAACCAGCTAGTTAACCATAACTTATTAACCATTATCAACCAACTATAGTCTATAGTTGTATTATTTATCATATAATAGACTTGGATATATTTACCAACAATTGCTTGGTTGGTTCATATTGACCAATAGCCCCACCCGAGGGTTCCTGCTGCGGGGTCCTTGTGGATGTCTGCAATGGCATCATCTAGGCCCTGCAAGCGATCCACTCACCCCATTCAGGGGCCCTCAACGGGGCTAGGGTCAAGCTAGGTCATGCTAGGTCAAGCTAGGTCAAGCTAGTTCAAGCTACAAGCTAGGTTAAGTCTTCCAGGTGAATCCAGGTGAGCAACCATCACAAATCATCAGAATTCCTAACGCTTCCCGTCTCAGGTGAGCTTGGATTCTGCCCTCACTACTCTTGGCTGAACAATGGCAGCTCCGCCTGAACGGAGGCTGCAACATCTTCGACACCTGGCTCTGGGCTATGAGCTGACAGACATTAAAAGAGCCGAAGATTCTATGCTTACCTTTAGTCATTAAAGTTTGAACTGTTGGGAAACAAAGCTTTGACTGGTTATATCTTGTTATGATGTTTAACCTATCAGACTCTATCAGAGCTTCCTGGTATCAAGCATAGAACAATAGAACCCCCAAATAGTATCATGTTCTGTCCCTCAACCAGCGGCTTGCGGTGAACCACTACAGTTGATTGCTTCAATGGGGCGGGTGGGGATTGCCCCTCGTATCCCATTCGGAAAAACCAATACGGGTGCACCAAGAATCACTTTTGGTCAATCGAGGTGCGCCTAGCTGCCGTGTTGTCCATAGCAATACAGATTATCATAATGATGAGTCACTGGGCTCCAGTCGGATGTCAGAGGCATTTTCGTTGTTTAGCTCATGATCATCCCTTACCTGGAATGGTTTGAATGCAGCGGTATCATCCACCAACCCTTGTGACATCACAAATTGTGTCCACCAACAGATCCAACATCCTCGATCGAGCTTTGCTGTTCATGTGGCTGATATGTGGGGCTGGTTCAAAACTGGCAAAGCATCAAATTAAGCGCTCACTTATCATTCGTATTAGGTGGGTGCCAAACTTACCCAACTCATCCCAATGAACCAATAACAATCGCTGTTGCCAACGGGAACTGCCAATCTTGGGAGTACGTTTTCTCTAGAAGATCCATATTCACACACACACATTCACACATGGTACATTTCTAAGTACAGTAAATGAACACGTTTCTGTGTGGTTTCCCTGTTCTGGTAGATATACATCAAAACACACACCTGTACATAGAGGTCTGATTTCTCATATACCTTGGAATGATCTGTCCCACTCAGGCGTTCCACTGTGACCGGTTACACTGTTCATAGATCGAAATTGATGTCCAAACAATCCATGGCTATCCATGGCTATCCGCCGCAGGGGTCCGGTTTCAGCGTGACCCTCCCCCGGTGCCTACAGAGGAGTTCGCCTCAGTGTCATGGCAAAGTCGACTTCAGAACCAGCCAGTCGTTCACCGTCATTCGCTATTAAGCTGCTGGCCAATCATCAATTAGCTGGTGGAGCCACTTACTGGTGATTCTTCAGCTACTTCAGCCAATTCATTGACTAGTTGGTTAGCTATTGATGAATAGAATGACTCACCTATCAACCGCATCAACAACCATGGAGTAGCCCCCCGGAATAAAGAAAAAATAAACGCAAACGATTGATGAAGATTTACCACCATCAACCAACATGTATCAATTCACTACCTACCATTGCAATCGTGCACAAATTCTGTGACAGTTTGTGCGTGTGAGTGTGCCGATCCTGTGTACATATAATGGTTTCTCAAAGTGGAGGACCTCCAAAATGGTTGGCTTATTACTGTAAATGGTCAATAAACTGGAATTTTTTGGGGGCGTCCCCTATGACTTGAGCAACACCCATGTGCACAAATATACGCAAACATCTCGAGATCTGGGGTATTGGTCACAAACGTTTGACGTGTGCTCCAAGCTTCACACCCCAAAAAAGCAAGTTTGATCTTTGTGTTCACCAGGACCACTGGGTGAGCTGACACAAAAGCATATGTTGTCACATCCAAGACAATAAACACAAGCTTCTCGCAACTCTTGCAAAGCTGCTCGAGGAAATATCCGCGCAAAAAGTTATGATTTTTCTGGTTGAAAATGCTTGCTTGATGCCAACGTATTCGATTCGTCGTGAACCATCCCCTTTCGCATCCTGAGAATCTTGCCCACTGCGGACTGCCTGGTGTCTCCGGACCTGAGCCACGAAAAATTGGTGGATACTAATGGTTGATGATTGATGATAGCTGATGATGGCGGATACAATGTTTGATATTAGATGATAATGGCTGGTAAAAGTTGAACATTGTTGATATGATAACTAACAGAGATGGTGGTTGATAATGATAGGGGTCAAGAATAAAATTCATACACTGTGGATGACCATAGAATCATATTACAGTAGATTATCTCATATACTAATTTCTAAGCTATAACAATTAAACAAATGACAATTGTGCACATAGTATATAAATGTATATAATACCAGCAAGTAAGTGTAAAAACAGAATCATATTTGAGTTCATAGTAAACTTCATAGTGGTTCATGTTGGTTGATCATGGCTGCTCGCGCTTCATCTTGCTAAACAATGGTACCAGTTGATCATTGTGTTGAAGACTTGGGAACAAAATGAATTACGTTGCTGATCTCGAGCCAAGTAATGATCTCTTTGCTTTAGCCATCCCCAAGAGTCGCCACCGAGTTTCGAAGTCATCTCAGGTTTGGAAATAAGAAACTGCCGCCATCTGCGACGCCAAAAGAAGTTATTTAATGACAGCATCAACCGACCCATTTCTGCGCCGTGCAGGTGATCAACACCCGGATATGAATGGGGACCTCTGCGGTGACCCTTAAAGGTGCGGTCAGCCCTCAAAAAGCTATGGCTGCCACCGACGGAGTTTCCAGCTACATCAAAACAGACCGCAATGTTTGCCACTGAAATAGTATGATCAAGCATTCAAGCATCACAATAAATCAAGCATTCAAGCATCACAATAACATGACATAGCCACCACGTAGCCATTCTCGTTCACCATCCTTCCCCAAGGTCCCGTTGTGGTCCCAGCCAGCTGCACTCATGGAACTCACCATCTCCTGGCAGGGGCACGCCGACTGGAACAAGGCTGAATTATGTACTGTACATATCATAATCATAAAGATATGATGATGTCATAATCTTCAAGATATGATTGTGATGATGTCATAATCATACGAAATGAATCTTAATCATCAAGACAGGATTTGTATAATTTTACATCATATAGATATTATAAATACTCCGATATTGATTACATGGAAACTACACTTAACGCGGGCGGATGCGGGCGGCTTTCTTAAATCATCTGATGGTTTGGAGGCATCCCGTCATTATCCAGTACGCGGTGAGCAGCTCATGGCCCGACAGGGCTACCGTGTCCCGCTCCCGAAGTTTCAAGTTGATCCTGTCATGGTGACTTGGCTATGGGTCAATATTAACCAACCAGAATAGGGGATAATGACCAACCATTTTATAAGGAAACCAATGGTGAATGATAGGGGAACCAGGGGTACGGGGTTTTGACCCACAACCACTTGGATCGAGCAAAAGAACGGAAATAGAATATCATGGTTGTGAATCAACACCCTGTAGCGCTGGTGAACATACGCTACATGACCAAATTAGCTTTTGTTGGAATGTTCCTCTACCCAGGTTTGGGCTGGTCGTTGTTGACCAACAGCCAAATCGTTGGCTTTTTCAGGTTGCTGTCTGACGGCGGACCCTGTTTGGGTTCTACAGTGAAAAGCAGCACACTGCCAGCCAAATGGGCAATACCTTGTGCCACATGAATAACCACGATTCGCCTCGGGACAATCCTGTCGGCCATTCACAGCGAACTTTCCGAGTCTGTCAACAGTAATAAACCAATATCAACCATTGCTATTAGATGAACCTGTGTTAACCTACATCAACCTATATCAAATAACCATGATGAACCTGTATCAACCTACATCAACCTATATCAAGTGTCCATAGCACTGCTAAAAAAAAAGTGTACACAGCAGGTCAATCCAACCCATCCAAAGCTCCATAGGCGCTCCTGCATGGACCGCGCCACAGCCGTGTCGCCCGTGGCTGGGTCCATGACCTGGCAAAGCAGCATGGGAAATCACCAAAGATTTCCAGGGGTCAATTTGAGGGTGGTTTATCTTGGGTTGTTTTTGTTATTTTAGGTTATTTATCAAGTTGAGAGAGGGGTATGGATCTCCATGGTCATTTTGGTTTATTTGGTGGTTTCTTAGAACAGGGAACCTCAAAAATGGTTGTTTGTTTACGATAAATTGTGAAGATTGGATGATTTGGGGTGCCCCTATTTTGAGGCACCACCATTTGTATGGATCTCCCATATCATTCTCTGAGTGTGTGAGCCTGTTACGGAATTCTGGCTTGGATGCATTGAGTTCTATAGTGTGACTCTGACTATGCAATGTCCAATGATCAGCCTGGCTCTGGTTCACCTCATACCTATTTGCTGAACCCTTTATTTGCCCAAACCCCAGCTTTGGCAAGGTCCATACTTGAAGACACTGTGTATGATTGATGTGTTGCGTATCGGTAGCGTCGTCGATGAATCTTTACTCTTCAGTTGCTGACTTGCTGAATTTAGCCTGAGCTGGGGTGCTGAGAGTTTTCTTGCACAAACTCGTTCAAACCCATTCTGGGATTACTCCTTTTACAAGCCACTGTTCCGGTGACATGGTCGATGTTTAGCCATATGACCCAGTATGTACACATGCACGCCAAATGTAGTATGCATATACATTGAGATACAAGCATTGGTGTAGATCAGCATAGAAAATGCATGGGCATACTAAGGCACATTTTTGCACAGCTGATACTACTCCCCAGCTGGTTTCTCTGGAGTCCTGGCGCTAGTAGATAGAATCCAAAGAGAGATATCGGTCCTCACTATATGAGGATCCGAGCCATCCACCAACACTGGATATTCATTGCAATGATCCCCATAAACCGGCTGGATGACCATCACCTAGTCCATTCATTCACAAGCATAAACCATAGTTGATGTATGTTGATATGGTTGTTGACCACTTGTTAACCGGTGAAATAAAGCCATTCTGGTCCACCCTTGACCAATGTCAACCATCCGGTGCTCGCAACGGCCCAACCGCTCCTCTGATGCTTCAGAGCCGTCCCGTTTGTCGGAGCTCCTCGCCCCAGGCTGGTGCCACCAGGCTGACCGTTCGGCTTGGGCTACCATGCAACGGCAGCTATGGTGAAATTGTTTCGTTGAAATAGCCCTTCATGAATAAATCTCAGAAATCTCATGAACAGATCATGTTTGTTGTTGATGATGAATTGGTTCATTATGATGAAACCATCTCGCCAAATGATTGTTGATGGGTGGTAACTATCATGGCTAAACACTTGAAGATGCACCATGACCGGGTTCCCCCGAGACATGGCCCAAGAGGTCAGATATGCCATCCAGACTTGTAGCTACCACCCCAAAAAAACAGCAAAACTCAGCCAGGTCTCTCTTGAACAGTCGATAGGAAAGCCGCTGAAAAATCATGCATTTCAAGGGCAACCTATCCAACAATGGGTGATTCTGCTGGGATTTTGCCTCCAAACCATCGACAGAATCACGACATGAATCGCTGGATTGCTCATCACAAGCTCCCTTTCGGGTCTAGCTGCCACTCAACCAGGCTCTGGCAAATGCTTCGAGGTCACCTTTAGGGAAACCCATCCGCCCAGTTGCCATGGCCACTCCGAGATGTCTGCGCCAACAAAAATTGGTTCATAATCCCAAGTGATGTGGTGGTTTCTCAAAATAGGGGACCCCCAACAATGGATGGTTTGGTAGGTACAAATGGTTCATAAACTGGATAAATGGTTTAATGACCTATCAACATCTATAAAAGCTTACTTTCTTTTTGGATTCTATCTTTGTTGATACCCCAGAAATACACGCAACGCTTCTGGTTGCTGTATTCCAACCACTGGTCCGCTTGGTCCATGGTGCCTGAAAAATGCTGCTTGCACCGACTTCACCTGCAAAAACCTATGATTGTGTGGGCTACTTGTAGTTGACATGGTGCACAAATTGTGGACAATTTTTTGTTCGATCGTTGTTGCTGGCTACAATGAGTTGAAGTATCCCACGAGGGGAACCCCATTTTTTGCACATTGGAACCTTTTTTTCTGACAGCGACCCTTTTAATTGACATTGGATCCTGCTTTTCTAACCTTGGATCCTGCTTTTCTAACCTTGGGTCTTGGGAGCACTTTTTTCTGACATTGGGTGGGGCCCTGTTTTTCTGACATTGGGTCTTGGAAGCCCTTTTTTCTGACATTGGGCGGGGCCCTGTTGTTCTGACATTGGCCATTGCTTCTTTATTCGGTATTTCCCCTGGCACATCAGCACCCAAGCAAACAACCTGCGGGCACTGGCGCCTTTTCGAGCGCACTGGTGGGTTGGCGGCGGGGTACGCGTCGATTCGCGGTGGCTCATCCGCGACATGCGAAGCCATTCTTGCTTCCGATTTGCTGAGCCATCTTCTTTGCATGTGATGGGCTAGCTTCCGATTTGCTGAGCCATCTTCTTTGCATGTGGTGGGCTAGCTTCCGATTTGCTGAGCCATCTTCTTTGCATGTGATGGGCTATCCTCGGCACGCCCCCCTCCTTTGTCGCTGAATCGCTTGCTAGCTTGCGTCATCTCAAACTGCAAACAAGTCAAACATCAAGCGCCAACAGGATCTTGCGCAAAGTTTTAAGAAGCAATTTAGCAGGCATGATCGGTCCCAGCGACTTTAGTCAGCGCTCCCCTGATGACGCGCCGTGCAGCAGACGGAGTGAACTGATGCTGCCCATCCAAAGGTAGTGTGTTCTTAAGTCTGTGTGGTGAGGCTATCAAACCAAATCCCGTTTGGCTTGGTAGGACTCGTGGGGTACCCGCGCCGCGCCTTGCAGCAGACGGAGTGAACTGATGCTGCCCATCCACAGGCAATGTGTTCTTAAGTCTGTGAGGTGGGGCCATCAAACCAAATCCCTTTGGCTTGGAAGGACCCGTGGGGTACCCGCGCGAATTCTGGAAGAGACAAAAAACTGTTTCACGCAGCAGTGAGTCAACTACCAACATACGCAATGACTAGCTTGAATACCATGGGGTCCCTTTCGTGTGAGCCAACAGCCAACATTCATATCGCTCATCCCGAGCAATCTATAACTTTCATATGTGACATGGCTTCTTTGCATTGATCGCTGACACGGCTGCTGCATTAACAACTAGCCCACACAAGTCTCAACGCGGCGTGCTCCAATGTTTCCCTTTGCCACATGTTTTTTTATCCAAGCCTTGGTCAACGCAAGTCCACACGCACACGCGCAAAACCTTTTTTCTACCTGTGTCCATGTCTCCCCTCTAGCGGGAGATCCGTCAGTCCGATAGTTTCTCGATGCTACACAAGCAACTCCTCACCGTAGTCACCATTCATCATTCATCCTCCTCAAATTTTCTTTTACGTCCTTTCTTCCGGACTACCCGCACTTCTTTCAAGCTCATCCCATCAATCCCTTCCATCGCTTTCACAAATATGACATGCTCGCACTCTGCATGCAGCAAGAATGGGAGGCACGTGCAAAAGAGGGCATTGCTTCCAAGGTCCAAGTCAGCAGCTGTGCGGGGCCAGGCCGAATTCGGTAGGTCGCCCTGCATGACAACCGCAAGATCAAGAAAGAGATCCTCCAGCTTTTGCACATCCACTGTTGCTCCTCGCTCCTCCTTCTGCAAAACGCCGCACTGGTGGAGTAAGACATCCAAATTTTTGCCTTCCGAGCAAATGAGTTCCGTTAGAATCTTTGCCTTTTCTTGCTTCACAGGCAATTCTGCTGCAGGAACGCCGCAGAGTTTTCTTGCATGCATCACCCAGAATGTCGTGATTCCAACAGCCGCATCCTGGTCCGTCCCGCTTGTGCGGCGATATGTTTTGCAAAAGTTCCGAGCACCGCTAATTTTCTTTTCACGGTTGGTCCAAAAGTCAATCGCAGGTGATCGCCCCACAGACCTCAACGCTTGTCCATTCAACAAATCTTGCGCAGGCTCTGGCGGCCAGGTTTGAAACGACCTTTCTTCATCCCAACCGAATTCCACGGACCAGTCATCCAATAATTCCTGCATGTGACTGAACAAATCCAGCGGCGATGTGCGCGCATTCTTTTCCAACTTGGCTTGCCATGAACTGTGGAACCCTTCAATGGTCTGAGTTCCCGACGCGCTTCCTGGGTACGTGCCCACTATGCCACTCCAGAATGTAGCAAACCACAATGAATCTCCACGCATGGCATGTTGACACCTGAACCGTTTGGACAAACCCTCCACACTCACTGACTTGAAGTATTGCTTTTGGAGATATGTTACGGCGGCTTTGTTCACACGGCTGAGCCACTCAAAGGTGGCTCCCCAAACACCATCCAGAAGCTGCACAGTCGGCAGCTGCCGAGAAATACTGATACTTTTGTCTAATTTCTCGAAAGGGCCTTTGGGCGCCCTCTTCTTCCCGCCCGCTTCTGCCCGGCGTGCGTGTAGTCGCTCTGCATCTTCATCTTGGAAT
The DNA here is from genome assembly GCA_009767595.1 of Symbiodinium kawagutii. Lineage (NCBI taxonomy): Eukaryota > Dinophyceae > Suessiales > Symbiodiniaceae > Symbiodinium > Symbiodinium kawagutii. The sequence continues at coordinate 246,567 of VSDK01007408.1, read as the reverse complement.
TTGCCTTCTGCTTCTTTCAATTTCCTGAGAAGGCGGCATGAACATTGTTTAAAGTTATCAACCGTTTGAATCTAGATCTCTTCACGCACTTGCAGCTCTAGACACATCATTCCAACAAGCGACTCGAATCTAAGGTACCCACGCTTGAGCGTTCTTCGGAAAACTTTTCAAGCAAGGGTAGCTCGCCCTTCGCATGTGTGGGAAGTCATTCAAAGGTCGTGATCTCGGAAACACCTCCATGCGGGCTTTTTCAATCCCCAGAGCGAAGTCCTTATGCACTTGCCAGACCTGCTTGCGAAGGTCAACGCCCGCATGTTCCAAAGCAAGGGCACACGCACTTTCAAACACTTTCTTCATGTTTTCAGCACTTTCACTATCAACCAACGCCTGCAGGAATGGCTCTTGCGTTGATGCGTGCTGATCAGAAGATTTCCGCAGCGCGACTTTGCAGCGGGAAAGCTTGTTGCTCGAGACAACGAAGCCAAGCGTCACGACTGTGTACTCGTTTGACAAGATCTTCTGCTTGCCATCGACCACCAATTTGACGACCTTCCCTCGTGCCCCCCTGGCGCGACGAAGCATGCCCTTGCAAGTCCGTAAAATGCAGACGGCATCTTCGGCGACCACCATGTCGGGTAACAACCAGCCTGGCCAAAGGCATGTCATCCCATGACTCCGCTGGCTTCATGCAAAAACGTTGCGCCGCACTGGCTAGCTCAGAAATGGTGACTTTAGCCTTCCTTGGGGGTTTGGTTGCGCTTGCTGCTCCTCGTGTTCTGGTCACAAAACTATTCAATTGTTCTGGAGTGCATCGGAGGCGGAGGTTCTTCCTCTTTAGGGCTTCCCGAACAGCTTTACTCGTCAACTTCTTTGGATCATTGCATTCTTCATTGATGACATGCTTCTCAGTAACTGTCCACAACGCTCCGCCTTGGGGCGGCAACAAAGTTCCATGCGCCCCCTTCACAGACACTTCGACTTCGTCCTCTAAAGAAGCCAAGACAGCTTTGACTTTGAAAGAACAATCTCGGCATGCTGTTTTTTTGCAGCCCGCATACACCACCATGCTCTGCTTGCGGACCTGGTGGTGGAAAGCATAAATGCCGCGATCCTGGCGCTGAGCCAGAAATTTTTCAACTTGCTCTCTCATGTTGCAATACTCTCGGCGCCCAAGAAACCGAAATCGTCCGACGACTCTAAATTCAGCAGCATCGTCCCCGTTGCTTGCATCCTTCTTGCTGGAAGGTTCTTCTATCTTCTTGCGTTCATCTTGCGGCGCAACTAGGACTTTGTCCGGCAAATCTTTTGTAGCAGCTGTCGGACAAGGCTTGCGCTCAACATGCGTCGCAGCTTGTTCCGAGGCATTAGCGCATGGAGGCGGGCGCCCATTTTCACTCTCTCCGGGCATGCCTGCCGCGCTGTCAGCCGGATGTTCACACGTAGCAGGATGCTGCGTATGCTGCGATGCATCTGCGCCATAGAAAGCTGGAAAGCTCATTGGGTGAATACGTATTTCTCGTAATTGTTCTTGGCACGAGGCTGGCAATACCTGGTACGGCCATTTGATGAAAAGAGGTTGCTCCTGGTTTTTCTCTTGCTTGAGGGCTCCGAAACCTCTTTCTGCCAGATGTGGAATAGCTTCCACATATATTCCTGGCATGCTTCTCTGTGGTTCTTATGGCTCCGGTCCAACACTGCGCGAAACATTGGCGCTGATCGCGCTGCGAGATCCGGCGTAATATTTGCTCCGCAGGATGCCTTCAGCAGCAGCGCTGCAGCTTCATTCCAACGACTTTCTTTTTCTTCCTTCTTCCTCGACTTCCCCCATGTTCTACGTCTCATGTCCGCACTCAACACACTGGCGCCAAAGAGGAAACGGAATGTGAAGAATTCCATGGATGTGCGGAGCGCCTCATCACATATGTGCGGGTGCAGCTTGCAAGTTTTATCTCCCCGCAAAATAGGCGACCATGATTGTTGTAGCAAGGAATTCCAGAAGCCGATAACACTGAGCCAGTACCCGTTTTTATTCAAGCACGTGGCAAATGTTTCATCCATACGCAATGTTTTTGTAAAAGAATGACAAGTCACTCGGTACCGATGGACCTCATGCTGACTTGCGCTCGAACACGACCACTGGAGCAAGGGTGAATCGGTCGGTAGCGGTGCGTGAGGACCAATGGTTCTCAACACCAACCGAAAAATATTCTTGACAATCGGAAGAACCACCCTCTGCCCGAACTTTTGCATTTTGGGCGGTCCAGGTGCGCCCGCTGCAGCAAACGAAAAAACGAACCTTCCAGCTAATCCAATGCTCATTTTCTCCTCTGCTGCAGCCCACCATGAACTGAATAAAGATACTTGTTGCATGATCATCACACATACATTTGTTTGCTCTGGGTCTTCCACAGCCTCCTCGGGCGCAGCGCGCTTTTTGCTGCGATCCACGGCGGTTTCCCATGGCACGCTATCACCTGCAGAGGCAGGCCCCACTTCATGGATGATTCATACTAACATAAAAACCATCCCCAAACTTTTTATCGGCGCTATATAGCTGACAAACAAATCACACACAAACAACGTCAACATGTTGCTGTGGAAGAAACAAATTCGGCTAATCACCCGGCCTGTAGCAGCATCCAAATATCGCTGCCAGTTGATGTGGGTCCCCTGACTCCAGGTCGAATACGTTGGCCATGCAGGACATAGAATGGGGCCTCCTTCGGAAGCACCAAAATATTGGTAACCCTCTGTGTGACGCAACCGATCAATTGCAGCCACGTGCGTTCCAATTGGTTGGATGTGAAAGCCGTCCGTGTTTTTCCCTGGCGCCAGTTCCGGAGATTCTCGCAGGACCTCGATCAATGCACGCTTCAGCGCTTCCAACGCCGGACTTTTTCCAGATCCAGGCGCGGCTGTACCCACGGCCCAGTACCGCGAGCGGCATGCAAAGTTTGCAACCTGATACGTAACGCTCTTCTTCAAAAGGCTGCCCAGAAGTGTGTAAAAAGCGTCGATGTAAAAACTTGTTGGCATTCCCGTTGTGCGAGCCCCTGCTTCCAACAAAACCGCAACGGGGAAAAAGCACGTGCGCCAAATTGGCATTGCTAGGTTCACCGCATCAGCTCCAGTGATGTTACTCTTAACATGTTGCGGGACTGTGGCTACCAACCGGTCATGAATGTCTGAGAATTCAACATCCAAGATCTCTTGGGAAAAACACGGAAGGGCTTCCAATATTTGCTGCACATCTTCGTCTGCTTCAAAACCTCTCAGTAATCTTTCCACGGCTTCATGAAATTCTGCTTCCCCATCCTGGGATCCTCCTTCTATCCAACTATCTTTGCTGAAAGCATGGTGTGAACGGTCATTTCGGCCGCGGCTGCTGGGTTTCTCATCTTCAGCCTGCAATCCTTGTTTGCATGGCACAGCACGCGGCGCATCTTCAGTCTTTTCCTGCTGCGTTTCCAGCTCCTCCTCCGTGCTGGCTGGCGCTATCCCCGCACATGCTGCTGCAACCGCTGGCCGGAATGATGAAACAACGGCTTGCCGGTGAAGTGAAGCAGTGCACTGGGCAACTGCGAGTGAAGCAGTGCACTGGGCAACTGCATTTCCAGGCTCTGGGCCGGTGAAGTGAAGCAGTGCACTGGGCAACTGCAGTTCACGGCTCTGGGCCGCTGTGCGGTGAAGAAAACACCAAGGCGGGAACCAAAAACACCACGCCGAAAACTACAAACCCGTGGGAACCAAAACCACCTTTCCGGTAACCAGAAACACGATTCCACAAACAACACAACACCCTTCCAGGAAAAAAACACCAAGGGAACACAAGAACCCCCCACCCCCCATGCGGGAGCTTGGGCAATGTGAGAAAAGCGGGGGTTGAGGTGCATCCAATGTTAGAAAAGAGGGTTCCACTGTTAAAAAAAGAAGGTTGCAATGTGGAAAAAACATGCCGGCACAAGAAACACTGTTAAAAAAGAGGGGTGGACAACGAGGATGCAATGTGAAAAAACAGGGGGGCAATGTCAAAATAGAGCAATGTGAGAAAAGAGGGTTTCCACTGTGGAAAAAAAAGGGGCGCTGTGAGAAAAAAAGGATGCAATGTGAGAAAAAAGGGGGGCCCTCCCACGAGCCACAACTCACAGCTATAGCGAACTGAACCACCGATCCTGACCCTGATGCTTTCATCAATCACAAGGCCAACCATGACGTCCGCCTTGGTTGCCAAGGTCCAAATCAGTGAATGGTTGCTGGTAATGATCTTGATGATGATGATGATGACGACGATGATGATGATGATGATCATCATCATCATCATCATCATCATCATCATCATCATCATCATCATCATCATGGCGACAATGCACGTCCATGTTACTGTTGTTGCTGCTGCGAGAGCCACATCACGAATTCGCTCGTTCACTTAATTCACATGGCTATGGATCTCCGCTGGCACCACTGGTGTCTTGGCCAGGATGTTCAGCTGCCAGTTTTTGGCGCGAGTCCCCGCGTAGAGTTCACTTGGTGTATACTTTTCTTTCGAATACCAAATGATACAGTACCAATTCACCCTGCTGGTGAATCAGCAGGGTGAATTGGTGAACACCAACTGGTGATTGCTTACTTAATAAACCAATGAACCAACTGGTCAACTGCTGTTACCAAACTGATTCATCGGTGGTTATATCAATGAAACCTGCCCACACTGAGGCTCAAGCATCAGTAGCGGCCTCGCAATTTCGGAAGGTGCAGATGAAAGTTCATAGGCAGTTGTATATAAATTATGTTCATTCAGAAACACAATGAAACACATATCATTTTTTACGTGTACCAATGTGTCATGTATATTATATGTACATTAATATTATGATACTGTATACACGTGTACTCTATCTACTACATACCTACTACACATACACACATGACTATACAGAGTTCTGTTGAGCTATGCATCATTTAACTTCACCAGCTCCTGGTTGCATTGGGAATACTGTTCCAGGCCAAAATGATGATCTCAAGAGGAGCGGAATGCCATCAGCTTTTGGAAGTGCTAGCCAAAAAGATAGCTGTTTAGCGTTGATTGTTCTTGACTGTTGTTGATTGTGGTTGACTATTTTCTGTTGATTATTGCTTGTTTGACTCTTGTTGGTTGATTATGGTTGACTGTCTCACAAGTACCAACCGCTATTCTTCAGCCATCATCAAGAGTTGTGAGGGAAAACCTCCACATCACCCGCAGCCAGGCGCAACAGCCACTACTGTCCAGCAAGAAGAAGCCAGAATTCAGCAATCGGACCACTGGTTCATAACCTTTAATTTACCATGCGTTAACCATCCTAAGTCAGTAGCCGGTTGCTCAAATGGCTGTGGGTCAAAACCCTTAGTTCCCCGGGTTCCTGTGTCATTAACCATTGTTTTCCCCATGAAATTGTTGCTCAATATTGGAGGTTAATACTGACCCATGGCCACATCTCTCCAGCCTCGTAGTCGTTCACCGTCACACCAGATCTGGGAGAAACCGGAGAAGCCGCCTGAGGACCAGCTGCCCAACAGCTCCGCTGGAAACCCAGCCCAGCTCCAGATCACTGTTGATGATAAACCGAGATGACCATCGATGATCAAACATCAACAACAATCATATTACAGTACATGGTTGATTGATGGTGAATCACCAATTGATGGTTGATTGATGAATGAATGGATGATCAATGGTCATCCACCCGCATAAAATCCCAGCAACTATTGGCAGCCATCAACCACCAAGAATTCACCAGCAACCATCAACTCAGAATGAATCACCCATCGTCAATCATCCATTAAGTCATCCATGAAGCATCAATTCAGCAATAGCGATTGGTTGATCATCCATTAAGCATCAATCCACCATCAATCAACCATCAATTCATCTATTAATCATCCATTAATTAACCATAGCCACTGCAGCCACTGCAGTTGCCCACCCATTCCAAGTTCCCAGCGCTGGACCTTGGATCGGACGAGGACGCTGTCTGGTCTCTCACATGATATATAAACAAAACAAGAACCACTAGTTATCGTGATGTTACTATCACTATTATTGTTACTATTATTAGTGTTGCAACTGGTTGTATTGCATGATTGATTGGTTGGCTTTTACTACTCATGGCTAATTAGTGGTGATAATTGGCGGCGAATAATCGTTGACTATGGAGGATAGTAACCAAGTATATAGATATGTGAAAATGATAGGACTTGGATACACGTCTATGTGGGAAATGTGATTTATGCACATCATACATGCACAAAATATACATTTACAGTACGTACGAGTAATCTTTGCTAATTGATCTAAAAAAGGTATACTGTATATGAATAAGAAGAGCACCCGTCGATATGTATGTTATCAGAAGTAATGTGCCTATATATATCCAACATGCATGTCAGTGCAGCATACTGCGGCCCCTGATATCAAACCGTCATTGTCTACATTTGAAGTACAAAACTTTTGCGAAATGCATTGGTTTCTGCAACAAGCAACATCGCTTTGCTGATGTTGCTTGAGGTCTCTGTAACTTGACATCAAACGAGTCGACTCTAATCGACTCACGCTGCAGAAAGTACAGGGTTTACATGGTTGTCATGACATGACTCAATCTGATGTTTTCGATTCCTATTGGCATCGCAGGCACCAGGATGCCGCCTCCTTCTGCCAAGCTGCGTTGGGTCTGGCCCAAACGGATAAACCTGCCAGCTGCAACACGGCACCCCAACGAGCAATGGCTGTAGAGGCTTTCCCGGGAAAAACAATGGCTCGATTCTTGATTGTTGATGGGTTCTGCTTTGACAGGTGCTTCTTATTGGATGACTGATTCTCGACTCTTGGTTGATAATTAACTATGGTTTGATGATTCATTGTGGATGTATCATGAATCATTCATTAAAGCAACCTGAGAGTTCGCCGTTAATCCTGAATGATCTTCACTAAGATATCTATAGATGTGTCGGATATCTAAGTTGATGGATGGATGACTAAGCCAGGCCGCGCCGCACCTCCGAAGAATCGGTGCCCGGCGGGACGCGCTGCAAGGCGTGGTTCAGCACCGTGTTGGCCACGAACTGATTCGCCTCAGACGGGTGGACGCCGGTGGTTGAAGGACCGGGGGGTCCCACGGATAAGCTGAGACTAAGGGGATGGGAAGAAGCTTGGGGCACATCAAAGGCACATCAAAGAGAGGACCCTACAGCGACTCAGTGGACCCAGTACTGGCAAGTCTGGTCTGTTGGCGCCTTTTGCAAGATTTTTATTGATGAGAAAACGGCTATCTTAGCGCTAGAGAGAAATATTGCTTCTGCCATGAGAGCACGGTCTCCCACCCTCTTGGGGGAATTCCTGAATGTCTCCCAGATATGCTGGTGGTTGTACTTGTAGGTGTGTCTACAGATTAGATACGTGGTAAGCCATGGTGTCCTCCAAGTTCAGACGGTTTCTTCTACCCCAGTTTCGTATACCCCCCAATGATGGCCGCAAATGCATACACATCCTTGTTCTACAAAGGATTACAATAGAATGATGCAGTCCCGGGCCACCACTCCTCTTCGTTGGCGGTTTGTTCCGTTGCCACCAGCGAGGTGTCTGCCTGCCATACTCAACTTTCACAGATATTTCATGTAGTCAGTCCCTTTTGTATACAAAACTATCCAAGTGTCTGTTGACATCCCCTCGCAAGAACAACTGCATGTGGTAGTGACATGATTCATTGCTATGATAGACATACATATGGTGACTGGTACTACTTACCACCGTGATCATGGTTGCTGAATGCGTTTTGATGAGCATTTTTGACATCCTCTGGATCCACGGTGAGCCGCTAAGGAATTCTCCACAAGCCGCTAAGGAATTCTCCACAAGCTGCTGGTTAGGTCCAGACTCCCCAAAGGATGCTTGTTTGCTTCAGTTGTTTCCTAAATCCACGGAGTTCTCCAAGCTAAGTGCTTTCCTTTTCGAAAAAAAATGTGATCAGATCTGGGTGACGCACCTTCCCCACCAACCCTGGACCAGGCCTGGTGGAAGTCAGGAGTTCCAGGTGGCAAGCCAATGCCTTCATAGACCACGGTGTCAACAACTTCCTTGGAGATGTAAGCACAGTCCTCCAGGCGTTTCACAGCGTCTCTCTTGAACAAAATGCAAAAGTAGTATACCGGTGGGTGGTTGAACCCCTGAAAAATATGGGTGAATCAACCGCCATCTTGATTCTCAAGTCGCCCCCAGCCATGAGTAACGCGTAATCAACCAACCAGCCCAAATACAGCTGGGAAAATGTGAAAAAATGTGTAGAACCATCAACTAGTATAACGTCATGATATCATGGATTTTTCCAGATGACCTGAGCAGTCGGAGTAGGACTTCGATGTCCTCATGTTTTCTGGTGGTTTTCCACGTGACAAGAGTTCATAGCAAAGGCCCAAATAGATGGTGGATTTTTTGCAACGGGGAACCCTTTTTGTTGGATCATGCCATTGTGACTAACTCTCAGGATCTCTCGGAACCTTTCGAATCACATACATATCATGATGGCATATGATGGCTGTTGCTCATTTTGGTCAAAACAAGTCCAGACCGTCTGCCTACCTGTACTGCACGGGAAACGAGTCATAGGTTTTTCCTCTGTCACCATGGTGATCGTGTTCCAGGTCGTCACAGCTAAAGCTCAGGTTTTTCACAGCCTCCAATAACCATCAACAGCTCCCTGTTTTCAATCAATCATATGGCTATGGGTCAATATTAATCAACCAATTACTGGGGGATTTCCACCAACAATAACAGGGAAAACAATGGTTAATGGTGGGGAACCAGGGGTACGGGGTTTTGACCCACTGCCATATGATGCCGTCCATGTCCCAAGGAAATGATCTTCAACGAAGCACGTGATACCACATGCCTGATCCCACATGGCTGGCATTCGCAGCTCCTGTGAAGCGTCCAAGTTGAACACGTCGTATGAATCCTGGCGCCCCGCGAGAGACCGCGGCTGAAGGGATGCAACATGCTTGCGAGCATGGTAAACCCTCATCAGGCACGGATTCATGTCTATGTTTGCTTTCTCTGTTGCATGTTTTACCAAAATTTCATCCATTTGAGGCTTGCCACTGCATCAAATTGCCCCTCGGCCGATGTGCCATGAGGTTAAAAGGCCGGGGAAACCAGCAACTTTGGGGCTACCATTTCGTGATAAAGCCGTACAAGTTGGGTTACAGCCCTATGGTTGCGTGCCACTTCCACTGATTGGCTATTCAATTTATCCCGTCCACATCCCCTTTTGGTGGTTTGAAATGGCTATCCACTTCACCAGTTTTGGAATACCTGAATACCTTTAATGGATTGTATAGACGCATAAAGTCAGGAATTGATAGGAATTGAGCAATACCACATCTCCTTCGTCTTTCTGGGTGACCAATCCAGTTTTCAGATTAGCAAAGTCCAAAATGTTTGCTTGATCACTTCGTGTTCCACGAATCGATTGTGGCAACTTCAGGGTGAAAACCATCCTCGGATGGCCTTTAAACTGAGGCAACGTTACAAACCCCCAAGATAAGATTCAAACATGACGGCTAATGGTTCCTAATGATTTCACTGGATACCTGTTACGTGCTTGGTATCCCTCCCATATCCCCATATCATCCCCATATCTATACCTCTGGTGGCCCTGGTGTTGCTTCAACGTTGCATGTTTCTCCACCCTGCGCCGTCCTGGGACACCGGAGAGGCTGTGGCCACACGCTCCTCGTGGCCAAGTCGTGGGAGATCCACCGCAGATCCAGCTGTTGATGGCTGGTTGGTGGTTGAACCCGTTGGAATAATATGGTGGTTGCTCGAAATGGGGACCCCTAAATCATCCACTATCAATCATTTATAGTCATGATTTGATAAACGCAAACGATTGATCAAGATTTACCACCATCAACCAACATGTATCAATTCGCTACCTACCATTGCAATCGTGCACAAATTCTGTGACAGTCTGTGCGTGTGAGTATGCCGATCCTGTGTACATATAATGGTTTCTCGAAATGGGGGACCCCCAAAATGGCTGGTTTATTACTATAAATGGTTAATAAACTGGATGAAACACCCATAAGAGTGACTCAACCGACCATCACAAATCCGTCCCCTATCTTAAGAAACCTCCTGAGAAAAACGACAATGACTAAAACATACGAAAACCACCCAACTAGTCCAACTAGTGATGGTCATTGATGGCTTCATCCTGCCTCCTGCGAAACCCGCAGGTGCTGCGTGCTGCTGGGCGTCTCCTCTCACAGGATCGCGTGATGGCTCTCTGTGACGCCCACCCAAACGTGAGATAGAAATCAAGGCTGCCACATCTCTGTGTTTCAAAATTATATCTCAAATTATCATGTACCTTTCCTGAGAACCCTTCAGCGGTGGTTCATTTCTTGTGGCCAAGTACGCTGATTACCAGGAGGGTTGCCATTCCAAGACTTGGAGTTTAAAGTTGGAATTAATGGCAGCAGTGTCAATGGCCAAGTGGCTCTACTGGTTGGTTCAGCTACTCTATGTGAGTCACAGCCAGATCCGATGCAGAACTGCATTCTGTTTAGCATTGCAATCTGATATCTGATGTCCCATGTTGTCCCTGCTGTTGCAAATGTTTGGAATTTCTAGAGACCAAGGGGTAGGACCCCACAGCACCTGAGCGAGCAAAGAGCTCGGGATCTGATCTTCGATGGACACCTGGAGAGATGCCCCTTGGGAGGCCAAATGTTGTGACCCATGCGGCAAGCAGGTCTTTCACTTGGAATGAATTAAACAATGTCAAAGACCTGCTTGCCAAGTCTTGACAAATCTGGTTCTGCTTATTACGGTTGATCTTGGTAGCTGTTATTGCTTAGCCATTGCTGCTAAGATGTGCTTAGCGCAACCGCTGAACGATCACCAGAGCATAGTGACCTCCACAGTTGGCCCGCCTGCAACTGCAAACTCTCCATCTGCGAATCCTGGGAGACAGGAGAGGCTGGAGACGCCTCGGCAGGGCTAATGAAAGAAAAAATCAACCAGGACACTTCAAAAAGCTTCCAACTTCATCCAACTTCCTATATCTGCTGGAAAAAATGACATCCCACCAAGCTGAAAGCTGCTGACCGCTATGTTTTGGAAGTACCACATCAGTGTTCAGTAGCCAATGCTGAGCCCTGCCTCCAAGTGGGAGCTTGTTTGCTGCAGATCGTCGACCGAAGCCTTGTTTTGGTACAACAAATCGATGCTTTGCAGCGTTGCCATCAGCGATATTGGGTTGTACATGTTGTACTTGACTACTACTCCCAAAAAATGACTTCCATAGTCAATTGATCATTTCTTCAAGTATACTGATCGCATTGTTTTCGCACGGTCACCAGTGAATGACCAAACGTGTCAGGTCTTTTATTTTTCGCACGACACCCCCGTCGGTTGATGTAGAACACGAATAAACCACGAGTGGGTGAGTCCTGGCCGTGTTTACTACGTCTTCTTTTACAATGTGTGGCTGCGGGATGCTGTCGGTCAAAACCCTATTGACCTTGTGAACATCTCCAAAATGACCAGATTTAAAAACCTTATAGCCTAACTGTTGGGATGTTCACCTACCGCGGCCTACCTGGATGGTGATGACTCGCCCCAGTGATCTCGCTCTGTGGCTCACGTTCACGCCTCCAGCTGCACGCTGGTGATCTGGGAGGTTGAAGCCTGATCAGTTTTTCGGTGAACCCCTGGCCTGATAAGCTGCTTGGCTGGCTAGTGATGGTTATCAAGCTTGGATTAAACATGATTTAACAATGAAGTAGGAATAAAATAGGTATAAAACACGTGGGAATAAGCTGGTGCTCGGTGATTCAGATTTTTTCTTTTTCGATCGGAGACAGCGTTGTCAGATTTGGCATTGTCAATCTAATCACATTCTTCCAAGGGTTCCAGTCATCCACAGTCACCGGCAAGCACATTGCCAAACTTCTTGGGGAGGGCAAGACCAATCCAACCATCATTTCAGCAGTCCATCAATACTCAGATGTCCCTTGGGACAATTCTTCAAGGCCAGCACGTCGAGATCAGAGGCAGCCTCCATTCATCACATCATCAGCTACCTTCACGAGTCGATGGCAGAGTTTTGAATAAAGCGACCTTCCCCTGCACAAGAGGGCATCCAGTATCCTCACTCATGCCCCAACGACCAGTTGCCAGCTTGAACATCTCACAAAACTCCTCTGGAAAGGTGTTCAAGGTGACATACTGCAAGCCTCGTTCTGCCGCAATCTCTAAGGCTTTCTGGAAGATGGCTGACATCATTCTCTTCCCCCTGTGCTCCGGAAGAGTTCCTGCCATCCATAGATGCAAACAGTCGCTCTCGGCAGTCGCCTTGGTCCTGTCGATCTTCTTGCTCTGGTAAGCCGTCAGAAAACTTGCGATGCGTCCGTCCGGCCCTCGGATCACCAAGTGCAGGCCCTGCCCTTCTGCCAGGCGTTGCTTCCATGTCTCGGGAGCTCGGCCCTCTCCTCGGAAGACTTCCTTCTGCACAGCCAGGATTTCCGGCAACTTTTTTAAGGCCTCCTCTCCTTGAAGAACTTCCACGGCAGCATCCATTGACGTTTGCAGAGGGAGAGGATGATACCAAACAGTGATTCATGAACCATAGTCATTAACCATGGTCACTAACCATAGTCATTAACCATAGTCATTAACCATTATGATTCAGTGCTATTGATACTGGCCGGATACTGGCCGGATAACATGCTGGGAGCATTGGTTCATTTCGCAGGTTCTAAGTGATAGTTCCTCTTTCGCATCGAAGCAGCAGTGGGCCCAACTAGAGGTCCGATTCTGATGTAGTTTATCTGGTTGCCGACAGCTTATAACGATCAACTGTTGATGATGTTTCATCGCGGTTCATAGTATGCTAGCAAGAACACTCGTTGATGATTGTCATTTTTGGACTCAGCTAATCCACCAACAATTTCAGCTAATACATCGCTGTTAAAATTTGCGTTCAAACAATTTCAAACACTGGTGTGTCATCAGTTGATGCATCTCTCATTAGCCAGTCACAACCAATGGATCTCCTTCTTGTCGAAGTCTCTGGCTTTCAAGGTTTCTCAGTTCGCGGGTTGCCCAAGACGGTGGTAAGTGTTTCACTGCATAATCTTCTCGCAATTCGAACTGGATGCCATTGATAGAACTCTCTTGAAAGCCAGTCACTGTTCAATACTGTTCACATGTTTCTGAAGAGAACCGACGTGGCTGTGTGAAGCTCGCAATACCTGTATCGTCCTGTAATATCTGTAATGTCCTGTACCTCAAAAATTTAAAACAACATTGACGAAAGGTTTTTTGTCTGAGACTTCTCGGTTGAATGACAGCAAATTACGCAGATGAAAGTGTCCAACTACATCCAGCGTCCAACTACCCAATCTCGGCCTGGAAGGGATCATCATCCATTGCCTTTCGTCAGTGTCAGTTTGCTTATGTTTGTTTGATGTTCCAACGCAGTGACTATTGAAGTAGATTGAAGTAGTCAAGAGCTTAAAGAGGCTCTCAAAATGTGGCGTGATGCAAGTCCTCACTTTGACCATCTTAGACTTCAGAGATGGCCTCGAGGTGCAAACTCGTCAGGAACGACACGTATTGAGATGCTGGAGAGGCCTCGCAGAGCAACCAATTCAACGTGATCACAATCTGATCTTCCCAAATGGACAATGACAAACAGTTCTACAACAGACCCTATCACTCCGATTCATGTATCTACAAGGCAAATACCAACGCCAATGCAAACACCAACATCACCGTCACCGTCGCCAACAATAAAAAATGCCAACAACATCAATACATCAAAAAGATGCAAAAGGACGCAGAAAAGCGAAAGTGGCAACACAGTAGCAGCGAAATCGGAACAGCAAGGGCAGCCGCGGCACCAACATCTGCAACAAAAATAACAATGAGCCAGCAACAACAATCATGATACAATCGAAAGGAACACCAGTAGTAGCAAAGGAGCAGCAGCAGCAGCAGCAGCAGGAACAGC
>VSDK01007408.1:211929-232289 GCA_009767595.1 Symbiodinium kawagutii | reverse complement strand
CAGCAGCAGCAGCAGCAGCAGCAACTGAAGGAACTGCAAACCATCCCAAAATCCAACCAATCAACCCACCGACATCAACCAACCAACATACCAAGCAAACTAGCAAGGAACAGTGCAAATGGCAGCAAAAAGCAACTCCAACGATTCAAACGTCACAAAGGCATTAACACTGTTCAATTCAACGTCCAATAATGGTCAGGGCATTATTGCACTTGGAAGCAGCTCACAGTGAAAGAATTCCACATAGAATCGCGCTTCATCAATCTCTGCCTCCAAGTGGGAGCTCGTTTGATGAAGATCGCCAACAGAAGCCTTTCGCGCCACTTGGCTGCTTTGACACACTCTCAGAACTGTATACCTGGCATGTTCTGTCAAATATACCAACTTCTATCAATCAACACTCGCGCATCACTGTCATACAACAAAATAACGAGATGTTGCTCAGCTGGAATGACAATCATTCACCACCATTCAACAAGCATCAACCATCGGCTTTAAGCACGGAGAAGACACCGGCTACAGCGAGGAAGCCACTCCTCCAGCTGCAAACTGGTGAATGGCGACTCATACTGCGAGGCAATAGAGGCCTCGGCTGAATGCTGCGGCAAACTATTGCCTGAAGGATACGCTATCTGTTGGTCACTAACAAGAATCTGGATGATGGAGGCTGTGCCTTTCAGTATACATATCTATTTACATGCTCACGGAGCCTGATCATGATCGTATAATGAGGTGCCAGGGATGATGTGGACTTTGATGGAATCGATCTGACGTATATCCGTATCCTTGATGCGCACCTTGAACCGGTCTGGTTGACCATGACCATGACCATAAACAAAATATGCTGTCTTGCAACCATGGTCTCCAAAATAGCTTACTATTGGTGCTAGGAGGAGGTTGGATTTTTTCACCGGTTCAGTTCTTGAGGTAGACCATGTCTGGACACCCTCATCCTATTACAATGATTGGTCAACAGGCATTGCCCTATGACGCCCACGAGGACGTACGAACATGCACTGAAATGTAAGATGTAGTGTTTGTTCATCATGTGCAAAACACCGAGAAAAACATGCATATAATACATCTGTTCTGTGCTCCTCCTGCTCCGCCCGGGCTCCTGTCGTTCTCCACCTGCTATCGGTTTTTGCCTTTCTTCCTCCTGTGGTCCTATTCTCCTTCCTCCGTACTGAGATTCATTAGTTCAGAGATCCAACAATCCGAGGAACAGAGATTCTGGGGCTCCTTTACCTTTAGGTGTGAATATAGCAGAAAACACACACGCACACACGATTGATCGTTTGATGTTGGCTTTGCTTTCTGGGTTTACAATACATTGCCGATAAGAAGATATCACTTGTCATACCGCATGCCTCACACTACCTCACCTCGTCTGAGAAATGCACATAAGTTTTTACCATGACCATCCGTGACCCTGATTTTCGGTTTAAAAAAAACACCCCCGATGCGAATCTTGGAGATCACGGCCACCAAAAACAAGCGGCTTGATACGGTCAACATAGCATGATATAGCCTGCAAATGCCTGCAATATTGAAGAAAACCATGGCTTTTTTGCTGGTTTCTGCCACCTTTTGGTTTTCATCAATGTCTTTGCGGCGGACTTTGGCCAAATTGTTTACGGCATCCTCGGCATCATTTCAGAATCCCAACATACGTCCACATATCGTATTTCATAGTAGGTCAAAGCATTCCCTGATACTTGCAAACTACTGATTTGGTTAGGCCGCCCCTGGTGGCTCCTTGGCTCCCCCTTTAAAGGCCTTCAAAGGGCTACAGGGGTACCCCTGGTTCCTTGGCTCTCTCTCTCTCAACCAACAGCCAGCAAAGGTGTTCATTGCCCAAAAAATCCAACACCCAGCGACCCTCCTGGATACAGTTTTACCTGGATCAATTCCTGGAAACCACCGCTACGATTAGTACATCTCTGCTAGCCCTGGTACCACAAGTGCTCCGCAATGGCACGCACATCTTGTTGTGCCGCAAGTATGTCTCATAATGTGCATTAATCCTGTATTACATGTATACACATTTACCCGGAGGTTCTTTCCCGAGCAATCTCTGCCTCCAAGTGGGAGCTCGTTTGATGAGGTTCATCACCAATTCCAATGGAAGCCTTTCCAAACGACAAATCTGGAAGAGAGCACTACAAGCCACTCTCAATCGTTCGCATGAAAAGACCTGAATGCTGTCCTCTTGCAAGCAGTCACCCTGATCCTCATCTACCCTTGGTGCCCAGGCGTACCTAGAACTTAGAACGTCCTTCTTTCAAACATGTTCATGCTACAATGGTGCTGCAACTGCTGTCCTCAAGCTGCACACTCGTCGGCGACTGGGAAGCAGCAGAGGCCTCATGATTTTTGAGCTGGGCCATCGATTTGCTCCCATTGTGAGAGAGCTGATACACAAGTTTTGTTTCAAACCAATTCTTGTGAGCATACCTGGATGGCCTAAATTTGTTTGGATGGTTCAGACTCAAAGGTTCATGGTTAACAATTGAAAATGGGTGAAAATGGTACGGTTATTGGCCCCAGCTGCCCTCGCTGGCCTCCGGCTGAGTGGCTTGTCGATCAGCTTCTCTACATGCCTGTCAAGTTCACCCAGTTGGATTCAAATATTGGCACACTCTGCCCGAATCGACCAATTATACATGTTCTGTAGGCGCATAGCGTAGCATGCACCATCATGTCTGCTAAAAGTACAGTACGAGAGTGGCAATACTGGTGCACTATCAAACGGATTTGTGTGACACGTGTTGATTCAATGCCAGTGGTCTTATACTCAGTGGTGCTTACATAAATCGAGCCAACCTACAGCAGCTGAACTCCCCCCCCTACTGCCACAAGCCCTGTGTCTGTGAATTGTATGCTTGTTGGAAACACTGGACAGTCCCTGCAACCAGAAAACGCCTCCAACTGCGACTTGGTCAGGAAGGAGACGTATTGCGAAGCTGACGAAGCCTTGACCATCCAGCATAAAGCCATTCACTACAAAGAAAATTTAGTTACATGGATAAACAAATAAATGATAATAAATGATGTCACCATCTATCACTACCACCATCTCTATACTCTTTACCATGTTATATCAAAATGTTGTAAAACGCAACCGTAAGACATCAACACAACGTACCTGAAAATGATTTCCCGATGGCCTCTGCATCCAAATTGGAGCTCACCGGATGAGGATCATCAACCGACGCCTTTCCAGCCCAAATATTAGGTGAACGAAATGAATACAATATACTGGCAACAGGAACTGACAGGAACTAGGGGAGAGTATCTCAAGGTCGGCTCTCAAACATTTCGCACTTGCGCTCAAGACTCACGTTTCTCAAAAAAACGCCCTCAGCATCCGTCATCTTGCATTTTAGCCTGCCTCTGGCTGAGAGGACAGCCGGTCAGCTTCTCTGGATGCCTGTCAATTCCATCCAACGGCATTCAACAATTTGGGAACCTGAACCGCAGCGACAACTACATTTGTTCTGTTTGGGCAGAGCTTCTCAATGTTGTACCAAAAGGTAGAGTACCAAAGTACAAGGGCAACTCGAAAAAGGTCAGCAGTGATTCAACAGGTTTGACCAGGTTTGACAACCCACATTCACGAATTATTGAGATATCTAGGCTCAGCCACTTGGGGCATCTCTGGATCATAAAGTAAACGCTACTATAGTCAGTACAGAAAACCTTTTGTTTGCTGCGATCTTATCCCAGCAGTGCTTGATTTGGACACACTTCCAGAAATGCTGTCTTGGCAGAATCGAACCCGTGCAGCAGCCAAACTCCCCCTTGCTCTTACCAAACCCAGGTCTGTGAGTTGTATGCCCGAAATGAAAACTCTGCTGGACTCTTCAACAAGAAACAAACGCCTCCAACTGAGACTTGGTCAGGAAGGAGACATATTGCGAAGCTGGCGAGGCCTTGCCATGAGTGAAGGGTCGGGCAAGAAAGCACAGTTTGGTCTCCAATTCATCAATGAAGGACCAAAGAATTCTGGGTTTTCCCATTCTTGGCAACTCCCTCAGCAAAGGACAGGTCCGAGCCGTGTTTTTTTTGGATGTTTTAAAAAGCGACACCAACGCGAAATGCCTACACGGTGCCTACGCGGTGCCTACGCGATGTAGCTTTACCAGGGGTTTTGCCTACGCGGATGGTAGGTGTGAAAAGGTTGCCTACGCGGCGCCTACGCGAGACCAAGCAAAGCTCCATTTTGCAAATGCATTCCATCATGTTGCCTACGCGAGATGCCTACGCGACTTTGCCTACGCAGAATGCCTACGCAAGCCTACGCATCTCCTTCTCACCAAGAACTGCCTACGCGATCAATTTTTTGTTCCCTTTTTATATGAATTTGAGGCTGTCAAAAAAACCGTAGCTCAGGTGACCGGCATCTGATGTTCAAAAATTGTGACCCCAAAACAAAGCCCAAAAAAAACAATTAACTAGACAAGAGACCCTAAATCTTGGGAAAACATCATTCATCAATACAAACAGCCCTTCCACAAGTTTGGGACAGTAGCTGAAAACTACAAACGATTCCAAATGTCAAGATAAAAGAAAGAATGGAAATGGAGAAAAAGGGAAGAAACCTATCTGTATTGAGGCTGTTTCTCGGAATTAAGGATTGGGAAGAAGAAGAATGAAGGAAGTACTTCACACGCACTCTTGTAATTCATCGAATCATCAAAGCTATTCAGTCACCACAGATCCTAATTGTTTGTTTGAGGCCTTTGAGTCAAACCCACCCGGTGATGGGTTTGATAGAACAAAAAGCGCTATGAAAACTTCTCAAAATTTGACCGTCTATGGGCCAGTGACAATGTTGCCTACCTGGCAAGTCGCATGAATTAACTTCTTGGAAGTCCTCATGACTGCTGCCAAACACCAAAAGATAGATCAATGGACTGATAGACAAACAAACAAACAAACAAACAAACAAACAAACAAACAAACAAACAAACAAACAAACAAACAAACAAACAAACACAGCACAGAGATCATCATAGATGCACTGATCTGACAAAACATGATATTGCGCTATCATCTTTGTCACCATGTCAATGAATGCCGATGCTGTAACACAATGAACATCACCATCATGATCTCAACCTGAACCATTTTTCAGCCTATCGCAATCTCGGAAGAACAGCAAACATTTACAGCACTTGAAGATGATTTCCGGATCGGCCTCCAAAGGGGAGCTGGCTGGATGAGAATCATCAACGGGAACCTTTCAAACATGGACAAAATGAACGATTTGCACTGACAAAACGAGGAGGAAAGTATCACAAACTTCTCCGAGGCTGTTTACCTTTCATTTGACGATGCCTCTAAGCTCAAATATTGCAGCAATCACCCTCAGCATCCGTCATCTTGCATCTTAGCCTGCCTCTGGCTGAGAGGACAGCCGATCAGCTTCTCTGGATGCCTGTCAATTCCATCCAACGGCATTCAACAATTTGGGAACCTGAACCGCAGCGACAACTACATTTGTTCTGTTTGGGCAGAGCTTCTCCATGTTGTATCAAAAGGTAGAGTACCAAAGTACAAGGGCAACTCGAAAAAGGTCCGCAGTGATTCAACAGGTTTGACCAGGGTTGACAACCCACATTCACAAATATTGAGATATCTAGGCTCAGCCACTTGGGGCATCTCTGGATCATAAAGTAAACACTACTACAGTCACTACAGAAAACCTTTTGTTTGCTGCGATGTTATCCCAGCAGTGCTTGATTTGGACACACTTCCAGAAATGCTGTCTTGGCAGAATCGAACCCGTGCAGCAGCCAAACTCCCCCTTGCTCTTACCACACCCAGGTCTGTGAGTTGTATGACCGAATGCAATCTCTGCTGGACTCTTCAACAAGAAACAAACGCCTCCAACTGAGACTTGGTCAGGAAGGAGACATATTGCGAAGCTGGCGAGGCCTTGCCATGAGTGAGGGGTCGGGCAAGAAAGCACAGTTTCATGTACAATTCATCAATGAGGGACCAAAGAATTCTGGGTTTTCCTATTCTTGGCAACTCCTTCAGCAAAGGACAGGTGGCCGGCATCTGATGTTCAAAAATTGTGACCCCAAAACAAAGCCCCAAAAAAACAACTAACTAGACAAGAGACCCTAAATCTTGGGAAAACATCATTCATCAATACAAACAGCCCTTCCACAAGTTTGGGACAGTAGCTGAAAGCTACAAACGATTCCAAATGTCAAGATAAAAGAAAGAATGGAAATGGAGAAAAAGGGAAGAAACCTATCTGTATTGAGGCTGTTTCTCGGAATTAAGGATTGGGAAGAAGAAGAATGAAGGAAGTACTTCACACGCACTCTTGTAATTCATCGAATCATCAAAGCTATTCAGTCACCACAGATCCTAATTGTTTGCTTGAGGCCTTTGAGTCAAACCCACCCGGTGATGGGTTTGATAGAACAAAAAGCGCTATGAAAACTTCTCAAAATTTGACCGTCTATGGGCCAGTGACAATGTTGCCTACCTGGCAAGTCGCATGAATTAACTTCTTGGAAGTCCTCATGACTGCTGCCAAACACCAAAAGATAGATCAATGGACTGATAGACCAACAAACAAACAAACAAACAAACAAACAAACAAACAAACAAACAAACAAACAAACAAACAAACACAGTACAGAGATCATCATAGATGCACTGATCTGACAAAACATGATATTGCGCTATCATCTTTGTCACCATGTCAATGAATGCCGATGCTGTAACACAATGAACATCACCATCATGATCTCAACCTGAACCATTTTTCAGCCTATCGCAATCTCGGAAGAACAGCAAACATTTACAGCACTTGAAGATGATTTCCGGATCGGCCTCCAAAGGGGAGCTGGCTGGATGAGAATCATCAACGGGAACCTTTCAGACATGGACAAAATGAACGATTTGCACTGACAAAACGAGGAGGAAAGTATCACAAACTTCTCGGAGGCTGTTTACCTTTCATTTGACGATGCCTCTAAGCTCAAATATTGCAGCAATCACCCTCAGCATCCGTCATCTTGCATCTTAGCCTGCCTCTGGCTGAGAGGACAGCCGATCAGCTTCTCTGGATGCCTGTCAATTCCATCCAACGGCATTCAACAATTTGGGAACCTGAACCGCAGCGACAACTACATTTGTTCTGTTTGGGCAGAGCTTCTCAATGTTGTATCAAAAGGTAGAGTACCAAAGTACAAGGGCAACTCGAAAAAGGTCCGCAGTGATTCAGCAGGTTTGACCAGGGTAGACAACCCACATTCACGAATTATTGAGATATCTAGGCTCAGCCACTTTGGGCATCTCTGGATCATAAAGTAAACACTACTATAGTCACTACAGAAAACCTTTTGTTTGCTGCGATCTTATCCCAGCAGTGCTTGATTTGGACACACTTCCAGAAATGCTGTATTGGCAGAATCGAACCCGTGCAGCAGCCAAACTCCCCCTTGCTCTTACCAAACCCAGGTCTGTGAGTTGTATGACCGAATGCAATCTCTGCTGGACTCTTCAACAAGAAACAAACGCCTCCAACTGAGACTTGGTCAGGAAGGAGACATATTGCGAAGCTGGCGAGGCCTTGCCATGAGTGAGGGGTCGGGCAAGAAAGCACAGTTTCATGTACAATTCATCAATGAGGGACCAAAGAATTCTGGGTTTTCCTATTCTTGGCAACTCCTTCAGCAAAGGACAGGTGGCCGGCATCTGATGTTCAAAAATTGTGACCCCAAAACAAAGCCCCAAAAAAACAACTAACTAGACAAGAGACCCTAAATCTTGCGGTCGGCCGCCACCAGGCGGTCGGCCGCCGCCGTGCAGTCGGCCGCCGCCAGGCGGCCAAGTAGGTTTGTATTCACTATTTTTTTATGATCGATTCATGGGGAGAAAGCATCAGCGAAAAAATTGTACGTTCTGGTATTATCACGCATCACCGTGGGCGTATAGCGACAACGCGTTGCATGGAATGTCGCCGTAGCAATTATAAATGCGCCAAAAAAACACCGGTGGGTTTTCCTTCGTGCATCTGAACTAAACTTCGGACCGATTAGCGATAGATAAGTTCGCTCCCTTGCAAAAATTCAAATACATCATGGACCCTGGCAAAAACTTACATATATATATATATATAGGAGATTATGTCCATCCTGGTTTCGGGAAGTCCCTGGTTAGGCACCGTAACTGTTTCTTGATCACCGTGCGTTTCAAATTTGGGTTATGCCGATTTTGCCCTTTTGCGGGGCCCCCCACCAATCCCCACCATGCAGACAAGACCGGCATTGTGAGGGGACCAGCAAAAAAACAATCCATAATTTGTGACGGACATGAATATTTATCGCTAATCAACCGTACAAGAAAATTAATCATCGCTAGAGTCCGCCCGAAGTTCAGCTGAAATGCCCGATGCAAAATGGTTTTTTGATGGTCCCCTCTGGGGGGACCTCCAAAAAACCAGTTCAGGTCCTGGATTGGTTTTTTGGTGGTCCCCCCAGAGGGACTTTGTTCCTTACAGTTGTATGACCGAATGCAATCTCTGCTGGACTCTTCAACAAGAAACAAACGCCTCCAACTGAGACTTGGTCAGGAAGGAGACATATTGCGAAGCTGGCGAGGCCTTGCCATGAGTGAGGGGTCGGGCAAGAAAGCACAGTTTCATGTACAATTCATCAATGAGGGACCAAAGAATTCTGGGTTTTCCTATTCTTGGCAACTCCTTCAGCAAAGGACAGGTGGCCGGCATCTGATGTTCAAAAATTGTGACCCCAAAACAACGCTCAAAAGAGAACAACTGGACAAGAGTGACGCCAAAACAACGCTCAAAAGAGAACAATTAGACGAGAGTTCCAAAATCATTCATTGGAAAACATGCGCACAAACTTCTCTTCGAAGGGTTGGGAATATGAGCGAGCCGAAAGGTACAAACGTTGACAGACATTGCAAGAAAGGAAAAAAGAAAGCAGCTTAACTTTCATGCAGTTTTTTTTGAAATTCATCATTATCTTCAAACAAAGAGAATGAATGATATCCATGAATGTACATGAACTGTAGTAGATCATCAAAGCTTTCAAGCCCCACGAATCCCAAAATGTGTCTTTCGCACTTGGTCAAACCCAGCAGATTTGGTACCAAAGTCCAACCGGAAGTCCTTCTTTTGTCATCTGCTAAGCACTGCAAACACACTGTCACACGAGTAGCATCAACTACCCCACTCCTAGCCCTGCTACATAACAAGAATTGATTTACTCGTCCCTACTCTACTTTTAAATTATATACTATCATGTCTATGATGTACTATAGTAACTGGTACAAGGCAAAAATGTATATCATCACATATCATCACATATCATCACATATCATCACATATCATCACATATCATGACCTGGACCATTTACCATCAAAATATTTACGCAATCTCAAGCATCAACACACAATGACTTGGAGATGATTTCAGGATCGGCCTCTGCCTCCAAGTGCAAGCTGGCCGGACGAGTATCATCCACTGGAGCCTTTCAGAGATGAGCAAAGTTTAAAAATGCAGTGACAAAACATCAGGGAGGGAAGTATCGCAAACGTCTCAAATGTTTTTTACATGACATCTAATGACAATACCTCCAAGCTCATATTTCTCCAAGTGCAGCAATCACCCTCAGCATCCCTCATCTTGCATCTTTGTGCCTCTGGCTGAGAAGACAGTCGATCAGCTTCTCTGGATGCCTGTCGATCAGCTTCTCTGGATGCCTGTCAAGTCCACCCAGCCGATTCAAGAATGTGGAAACCTAGACCGCACCAACCGACACACGTTCTCTTTGGGCAAGGCTTCACAAGATTGTACCAAAAAATACCGAAAGTACAAGGGCAACTCAAATTGGTTGGCAATGATCAAACGGGCTTGAACTGCCCAGGTTCACTCATTGTTGGGAGATTCGATGTTCAAGCTCAGCCACTTTGGGCATCGGTGGACCACAGTAAGCTTGTTCGTTTGCTGCGGTGTTATCTGAGAAGTGATGCATTTGGACACACTTCCAAAAATATCCAAAAATAGTGTTGTTTGCAGAACCGAACCCACGCTGCAGCTGCCAAACTCTCCCATCTTTACAAGCCTTCCAAGCCCTATGTCTGTCTGTCATATTCATGAAGCTGAAAACTCTGCTGACTCTTTAACAACCAGAAGCAAACGCCTCCAACAGAGACTTGGTCAGGAAGGACACATATTGTGAGGCTGGCGAGGCCTTGCCATGAGCGCACAGCCAGGCAAAAGCTTAAGGGTTTCCCATCCAATCCTATCCAAACATGTCAAAACTATCAATTGGCGACAACAGAGATCCGCTAGATCATCAAAGTTTTCAAGACCCTCAAAATCCAAAATGTGTCTTTCGCACTTGGTCAAACCCAGCAGAGCCGGTGGCACACGGAAAGTCCGACTGGAACTCCTTCTTGTGTCATCTGCTAAACACTGCAAACACACTGTTACACGAGTAGCATCAACTACCCCACTCCTAGCCCTGCTACATAACAAGAATTGATTTACTCGTCCCTACTCGACATTTACATTACTATCATGTCTATGATGTACTATAGTGACATCTTGTGCAAGGCGAAAATGTATATCATCACATATCATCACACATCATCACATATCATCACCATAATGACCTGGACCATTTACCATCAAAATATTTACGCAATCTCAAGCATCAACACACAATGACTTGGAGATGATTTCAGGATCGGCCTCTGCCTCCAAGTGCAAGCTGGCCGGACGAGTATCATCCACTGGAGCCTTTCAGAGATGAGCAAAGTTTAAAAATGCAGTGACAAAACATCAGGGAGGGAAGTATCGCAAACGTCTCAAATGTTTTTTACATGACATCTAATGACAATACCTCCGAGCTCATATTTCTCCAAGTGCAGCAATCACCCTCAGCATCCCTCATCTTGCATCTTTGTGCCTCTGGCTGAGAAGACAGTCGATCAGCTTCTCTGGATGCCTGTCGATCAGCTTCTCTGGATGCCTGTCAAGTCCACCCAGCCGATTCAAGAATGTGGAAACCTAGACCGCACCAACCGACACACGTTCTCTTTGGGCAAGGCTTCACAAGATTGTACCAAAAAATACCGAAAGTACAAGGGCAACTCAAATTGGTTGGCAATGATCAAACGGGCTTGAACTGCCCAGGTTCACTCATTGTTGGGAGATTCGATGTTCAAGCTCAGCCACTTTGGGCATCGGTGGGCCACAGTAAGCTTGTTCATTTGCTGTGGTGTTATCTCAGCGGTGATGCATTTGTACACACTTCCAAAATTATCCAGAAATACTGTTATTTGCAGAACCGAACCCACGCTGCAGCTGCCAAACTCTCTCATCTCCAACTGCAGGCTTTACAACCCCCATGTCTGTCTGTCCTGTGCTTGAAAACTCTGCTGACTCTTTAACAACCAGAAGCAAACGCCTCCAACTGAGACTTGGTCAGGAAGGAGACATATTGCGAAGCTGGCGAGGCCTTGCCATGAGCGCACAGCCAGGCAAAAGCTTAAGGGTTTCCTATCCAATCCTATCCAAACATGTCGAAACTATCAACTGGCGACAACAGAGATCCGCGTTTGCCAATTCTTGAATTTGGCAACGCACAGAGCAGAGAAGTTCGGCCGCCGGCATCACCTTGATTTTTGTCGGTCCAAAAGTGTGAACCCCAAAACAACGCTCCAAAAACACACAATTACTGTAAATTTTGAAACAAGAGTTCGGAAATTATGACAAAGCATCCGTACAAACAAGCCTTCCGGAAATTGTGGACCCAAACCCAAAGCTACAGATGACAACATTTGGAAAATTCCGAAACGATCCGAAAGGAACAAAGACAATGAATGCATATAACTGTACACCGCTAATGTTTATCAGAACTCATCAGCGCCTGGAAGCGCCAAGTAAATCATCAAAGCTTTCAAGCCCCACAAATCCCAAAATGTGTCTTTTGCAGTTGGTCAAACCCAGCAGATTTGGTACCACACGGAAAGCCCAACTGGAACTCCTTCTTTTATCTTCTTTTGTCATCTGCTAAGCACTGTAAACACACTGTCACACGAGTAGCATCAACTACCCCACTCCTAGCCCTGCTACATAACAAGAATTGATTTACTCGTCCCTACTCGACATTTACATTACTATCATGTCTATGATGTACTATAGTAACTATATAGTACAAGGCGAAAATGTATATCGTCACATATCATCACACATCATCACATATCATCACTATAATGACCTTGACCATTTACGATACAAATTCTTGCGCAATCTCAAGCATCAACACACAATGACTTGGAGATGATTTCAGGATCGGCCTCTGCCTCCAAGTGCAAGCTGGCCGGACGAGTATCATCCACTGGAGCCTTTCAGAGATGAGCAAACTTAAAAAATGCAGTGACAAAACATCAGGGAGGGAAGTATCGCAAACGTCTCAGATGTTTTTTACATGTCATCTAATGACAATACCTCCAAGCTCATATTTCTCCAAGTGCAGCAATCACCCTCAGCATCCCTCATCTTGCATCTTTGTGCCTCTGGCTGAGAGGACAGTCGATCAACTTCTCTGGATGCCTGTCGATCAGCTTCTCTGGATGCCTGTCAAGTCCACCCAGCCGATTCAAGAATGTGGAAACCTAGACCGCATCAACCTATACACGTTCTCTTTGGGCAAGGCTTCTCAATGTTGCACAAAAAAAGGCCGAAAGTACAAGGGCAACTCAAACTGGCTGGGCATGATCAAACGAACTTGAACAGCCCAGGTTCACTATTGGTTGGGAGATTCAATGTTCGGGCTCAGCCAATTTTTGCATCTTTGGAACACAGCAAGCTTTTTCGTTGGCTACGGTGCTATCTCAGCGGTGATGCATTTGGACACACTTCCATAAAAATCCCAAAATAATGTTGTTTGCAGGACCGAAGCCGCGCTGCAGCTGCCAAAGTCTCCCATCTTTACAAGCCTTACAAGCCCTATGTCTGTCTGCCATATGCATGAAGCTGAAAACTCTGCTGACTCTTTAACAACCAGAAGCAAACGCCTCCAACTGAGACTTGGTCAGGAAGGACACATATTGTGAAGCTGGCGAGGCCTTGCCATGAGTGCACAGCCAGGCAAAAGTTTAAGGGTTTCCTAATCCAATCCTCTCCAAACATGTCACAACCATCAATTGATGACAACAGAGATCCGGGGTTTTCCAATTCTCTAATTTGGCAACGCACAGAGCAGAGAAGTTCGGCCCCGGCATCACCTTGATTTTTGTCGGTCCAAATGTGTGAACCCCAAGACAATAAACAAAAACACAAAATCAAATATTTAAACAAGACTCGGAAATTATGGCAAAGCATCTGTACAAACAAGCCTTCTCGGAGTTGTGGATCCAAACCCAAAGCTACAAATGCTGAAACATAACAAGAATTGATTTACTCGTCCCTACTCTACATTTACATTGCTACCATCTCTATGATGTACTAGTAACTAGTACAAGGCGACAATGCATATCATCAGCACGTATGAGCACGTATCATCACATATCATCACATATCATGACCTCGACCCATTTACCATCAAAATATTTGCGCAATCTCAAGCATCAACACACAATGACTTGGAGATGATTTCAGGATCGGCCTCTGCCTCCAAGTGCAAGCTGGCCGGACGAGTATCATCCACTGGAGCCTTTCAGAGATGAGCAAACTTAAAAAATGCAGTGACAAAACATCAGGGAGGGAGTCTCAGATGTTTTTTTACATGTCATCTAATGACAATACCTCCAAGCTAATATTTCTCCAAGTGCAGCAATCACCCTCAGCATCCCTCATCTTGCATCTTTGTGCCTCTGGCTGAGAGGACAGTCGATCAACTTCTCTGGATGCCTGTCGATCAGCTTCTCTGGATGCCTGTCAAGTCCACCCAGCCAATTCAAGAATGTGGAAACCTAGACCGCATCAACCTATACACGTTCTCTTTGGGCAAGGCTTGACAATGTTGCACAAAAAAAGGCCGAAAGTACAAGGGCAACTCAAACTGACTGGGCATGATCAAACGAACTTGAACAGCCCAGGTTCACTATTGGTTGGGAGATTCAATGTTCGGGCTCAGCCAATTTTTGCATCTTTGGACCACAGCAAGCTTTTTCGTTGGCTACGGTGCTATCTCAGCGGTGATGCATTTGGACACACTTCCATAAAAATCCCAAAATAATGTTGTTTGCAGGACCGAAGCCGCGCTGCAGCTGCCAAAGTCTCCCATCTTTACAAGCCTTACAAGCCCTATGTCTGTCTGCCATATGCATGAAGCTGAAAACTCTGCTGACTCTTTAACAACCAGAAGCAAACGCCTCCAACTGAGACTTGGTCAGGAAGGACACATATTGTGAAGCTGGCGACGCCTTGCCATGAGTGCACAGCCAGGCAAAAGTTTAAGGGTTTCCTAATCCAATCCTCTCCAAACATGTCAAAACCATTAATTGGGGACAACAGAAATCCGGGGTCGGGGTTTCCCAATTCTTAAATTTGGCAACGCACAGAGCAAAGAAGTTCGGCCCCCACCATCACCATGATCTTTGTCGGTCCACCCCAAAACAACAAACAAAAATACAAAACTAAATATCTAAACAAGAGTTAGGAAATTATGGCAAAGTATCTGCACAAACAAGCCTTCTCGGAGTTGTGGATCCAAACCCAAAGCTACAAATGCTGAAACATAACAAGAATTGATTTACTCGTCCCTACTCGACATTTACATTGCTACCATCTCTATGATGTACGAGTAACTAGTACAAGGCGACAATGCATATCATCAGCACGTATGAGCACGTGTAATTACATATCATCACATATCATGACCTCGACCATTTACCATCAAAATATTTGCGCAATCTCAAGCATCAACACACAATGACTTGGAGATGATTTCAGGATCGGCCTCTGCCTCCAAGTGCAAGCTGGCCGGATGAGTATCATCCGCTGGAGCCTTTCAGAGATGAGCAAACTTAAAAAATGCAGTGACAAAACATCACTATGGGAAGTATCGCAAACGTCTCAGATGTTTTTTACATGTCATCTAATGACAATACCTCCAAGCTCATATTTCTCCAAGTGCAGCAATCACCCTCAGCATCCCTCATCTTGCATCTTTGCCTGCCTCTGGCTGAGAGGACAGTCGATCAGCTTCTCTGGATGCATGTCGATCAGCTTCTCTGGATGCCTGTCAAGTCCACCCAGCCGATTCAAGAATGTGGAAACCTAGACCGCATCCACCTATACACATTCTCTTTGGGCAAGGCTTCACAATGTTGTACCAAAAACTGCCGAAAGTACAAGCACAACTCAAATTGGTTGGCAATGATCAAACAAATTGAACAGCCCAGGTTCACTCACTGCTGCGTTGGCTATGGTGCTATCTCAGCGGTGATGCACTTGGCCACACTTCCATAAAAATCCCAAAATAGTATTGTTTGCAGGACCGAAGCCGCGCTGCAGCTGCCAAAGTCTCCCATCTTTACAAGCCTTACAAGCCCTATGTATGTCTGTCTGTCACATGCGTGACACTGAAAACTCTGCTGACTCTTTAACAACCAGAAGCAAACGCCTCCAACAGAGACTTGGTCAGGAAGGACACATATTGCGAAGCTGGCGAAGCCTTGCCATGAGTGCACAGCCAGGCAAAAGCTTAAGGGTTTCCTAATCTAATCCTCTCCAAACATGTCAAAACCATCAATTGACGACAACAGAGATCCGGGGTTTCCCAATTCTCTAATTTGGCAACGCACAAAGCAAAGAAGTTCGGCCCCCACCATCACCATGATTTTTGTCGGTCCAAATGTGCGAACCCCAAAACGACAATCAAACACACACAATTTTGAATATGTATATATATATATATACACATAAACAAGGGTTCGGAAATTATTGCAAAGCATCCATACAAACAAGCCTTCCGGGAGTTGTGGATCCAACCCCAAAGCTACAAATGCTGAAACATAACAAGACAAGAATTGATTTACTCGTACCTACTCTACATTTACATTGCTACCATCTCTATGATGTACTAGTAACTAGTACAAGGCGACAATGCATATCATCAGCACGTATGAGCACGTATCATCACATATCATCACATATCATGACCTCGACCCATTTACCATCAAAATATTTGCGCAATCTCAAGCATCAACACACAATGACTTGGAGATGATTTCAGGATCGGCCTCTGCCTCCAAGTGCAAGCTGGCCGGATGAGTATCTTCCACTGGCGCCTTTCAGAGATGAGCAAACTTAAAAAATGCAGTGACAAAACATCAGGGAGGGAAGTATCGCAAACGTCTCAGATGTTTTTTACATGTCATCTAATGACAATACCTCCAAGCTCATATTTCTCCAAGTGCAGCAATCACCCTCAGCATCCCTCATCTTGCATCTTTGTCTGCCTCTGGCTGAGAGGACAGTCGATCAGCTTCTCTGGATGCCTGTCGATCAGCTTCTCTGGATGCCTGTCAAGTCCACCCAGCTGATTCAACAATGTGGAAACCTAGACCGCATCAACCTATACACATTCTCTTTGGGCAAGGCATCACAATGTTGGGCACCACAAAAGACCAAAAGTACAAGGGCAACTAAAATTGGTTGGCAATGATCAACGGGTTTGAACAGCCCAGGTTCACTCATTGTTGGGAGATTCGATGTTCAAGCTCAGCCACTTGGGCATCGGTGGGCCACAGTAAGCTTCTTCGTTTGCTACAGTTTTATCTGAGAAGTGATGCATTTGGACACACTTCCAAAAATATCCAAAAATACTGTTATTTGCAGAACCGAACCCACGCTGCAGCTGCCAAACTCTCTCATCTCCAATTACAGGCTTTACAACCCCCATGTCTGTCTGTCCTGTGCTTGAAAACTCTGCTGACTCTTTAACAACCAGAAGCAAACGCCTCCAACTGAGACTTGGTCAGGAAGGACACATATTGCGAAGCTGGCGAAGCCTTGCCATGAGTGCACAGCCAGGCAAAAGCTTAAGGGTTTCCTATCCAATCCTCTCCAAACATGTCAAAACCATCAATTGACGACAACAGAGATCCGGGGTTTCCCAATTCTCTAATTTGGCGACGCACAAAGCAAAGAAGTTCGGCCCCCACCATCACCATGATTTTTGTCGGTCCAAATGTGTGAACCCCAAAACGACAATCAAACACACACAATTATGAATATGTATGTATATATATATATATACATAAACAAGGGTTCGGAAATTATTGCAAAGCATCCATACAAACAAGCCTTCCGGGAGTTGTGGATCCAACCCCAAAGCTACAAATGCTGAAACATAACAAGACAAGAATTGATTTACTCGTACCTACTCTACATTTACATTGCTACCATCTCTATGATGTACTAGTAACTAGTACAAGGCGACAATGTATATCATCAGCACATATCATCACATATCATCACATATCATCACATATCATCACATGTCATGACCTCGACCATTTACCATCAAAATATTTGCGCAATCTCAAGCATCAGCACACAATGACTTGGAGATGATTTCAGGATCGGCCTCTGCCTCCAAGTGCAAGCTGGCCGGATGAGTATCATCCACTGGAGCCTTTCAGAGATGAGCAAACTTAAAAAATGCAGTGACAAAACATCAGGGAGGGAAGTATCGCAAACGTCTCAGATGTTTTTTACATGTCATCTAATGACAATACCTCCAAGCTCATATTTCTCCAAGTGCAGCAATCACCCTCAGCATCCCTCATCTTGCATCTTTGTCTGCCTCTGGCTGAGAGGACAGTCGATCAGCTTCTCTGGATGCCTGTCGATCAGCTTCTCTGGATGCCTGTCAAGTCCACCCAGCCAATTCAAGAATGTGGAGACCTAGACAGCATCAACCTATACACGTTCTCTTTGGGCAAGGCTTCACAATGTTGGGCACCACAAAAGACCAAAAGTACAAGGGCAACTAAAATTGGTTGGCAATGATCAAACGGGCTTGAACAGCCCAGGTTCACTCATTGTTGGGAGATTCGATGTTCAAGCTCAGCCACTTTGGGCATCGGTGGGCCAAAAATAGTGTTGTTTGCAGAACCGAACCCACGCTGCAGCTGCAAACTCTCCCATCTTTACAAGCCTTACAAGCCCTATGTCTGTCTGCCATATGCATGAAGCTGAAAACTCTGCTGACTCTTCAACAACCAGAAGCAAACGCCTCCAACAGAGACTTGGTCAGGAAGGACACATATTGCGAAGCTGGCGAGGCCTTCTCACGAGTAAAGTGTCAGGGAAGAAAGATCAAGAAAGCGCAGTTTTCTATCCAAACATACCCAAATCATCAATGAGCAACTGAAGAACTCAGGGTTTCCCAATTCTTGTGAATGCCCAATTGTTGACTTTCATCAGGATCCTTTCATTGTACGTATGTTCCGAAGTCGCTTTGGTTTCGGGACTCTTTGGTGTTTACATGTCGGTTTTTCGCGCCGTCATTGTTGATGCCATTGGTATTGTTGCTGTTGTGCTTGTTGTGGTTGTTGTTGGTTTTGTCCACGTTCCGGCGCAACATAGATGCGGAGACCTGCTACAGTCATCCACCCCTCAACCATCCTCCACCCTACTCTGGACACTACATGCACAAGTAGCACAGATGCGAAGATTTGCAAACCATCAATCCACCAACCCCTGTGGACATGACGTGCACAAGTCGAGTCAAGCAGATCTTTAGATGCTGAGACTTGCCAAATTCATCAAATCTCCCATCACTTCCGAATGCGCAAACAAGTAATTCACATGATATCCACACATGTACCGTCTTCAGACCATTTCCAGAGCCTCTACCTCAAAGTGGGAGCTCGCTGGATGACAATCATCAACGGAAGCCTTTCCGGTGAACCGCGATGCCGAATTGAAGAACACAATCATAATTCTTGGTTTTATGAGTATTTGATATATATACATATATACAATACAATTAAAGATAGAAATTGTGATACCGTGATACCGTGATACCTAATTTCATAATTGCGCTGGCAAAAGTCCATTCACGAAAGCGTCCGTCTCTCAAACCCTCCACATTGTTATCTGACAAAACCTCGAGGCTTATGTGCATCTATCTCCATGTAGTCGCACTCAGCTGCCCTCATCTTGCATCTTTGTCCGCCTCCGGCTCTGTGACTTGTCGATCAGCTTCTCTGGATGCCTGTCAAGTCCAACCACCATGTCCAAGAACACAGAGTGGGCAACTATCAGAAAGGTTTGAATTGACCATGCCATCACTGGAAGATTCAATACCCAGTCCTAGCCACTTTGGACCATACTGTAAAAGCTTCGTTCCCTGTAGTGCTAAGTGGTGCTCGTTTTGAACACATTTCAGAACTGACCGCATTCTGCAGCAGCCAAACTCCTTGTTTCACAAAGCCTATTTGGGCACTAGACACAAAAAAAATATGGCTGATCTGCAGAATCGAACCTGTGCTGAGGCAGCCAAGCTCCCCCTTGATTTTACATGTCCGTGAGTCGTATGCATGAAGCTGGAAACTCTGCTGGACCCTTCAACCAGCAGCAAATGCCTCCAACTGCGACTTCGTCAGGAAGGACACATATTGCGAAGCTGGCGACGCCTCACCATGAGTGAACAGTCGGGCAACAGAACGGGATTTTCTCAATACTGAGCGGTCCCAAAAGAAGTTTGGGCTTCACAATGCTTAGCAATGCCGTAGAGGAAAGGGTTTGGGCCTGGATCATGTTTTGGAAAACTGTCATGTCACGGAGTCACGGTGTGTTTTGAATGAATCTGGCACCACAGCACCTGCACTAGATCAGTTGCTCACAACGCAGCCCACAGCTTGTTTCCCAGAATTGGCTTGCACAAAGCAATGGAAACCTGTCCTTTGTTTTTTTGCAATCTGACACATGACCCAAGCTGCATCCTGAAAAACATGGACGCTCGGGCAAAGCCAACCTCGATTTCCGCCCGGACAACCGCTTCGCGGGCCAAGCGTTCTTCCTCGCACTTGCGGGCCTGCATCGAGAACAGAATTGATTGGAACCAATCTCTACAGGACTTCAGTGAAGATCAACTATTGTGAAGACACAGCAGCTGGCAGCCTCCTTGGCGATTCTTGCTTCTTCCGCATGCCTGGCTTCTTCGGCCAGCCTCGCTTCCTCAGCCAGCCTTGCTTCCTCAGCCAGCCTCGCTTGCTCAGCCAACCTCGCTTCCTCAGCCAGCCGCGCTTCCTCAGCCAGCCTTGCTTCCTCAGCCAGCCTCGCTTGCTCAGCCAACCTCGCTTCCTCAGCCAGCCGCGCTTGCTCAGCCAGCCTCGC
>VSDK01007408.1:178738-211794 GCA_009767595.1 Symbiodinium kawagutii | reverse complement strand
AAACTATTGTGAAGACACAGCAGCTGGCAGCCTCCTTGGCGATTCTTGCTTCTTCCGCATGCCTGGCTTCTTCGGCCAGCCTCGCTTCCTCAGCCAGCCTTGCTTCTTCAGCCAGGCTTGCTTCCTTAGCCAGCCTCGCTTCTTCAGCCAGCCGCGCTTCCTCAGCCAGCCTCGCCTCCTCAGCACGTCTTGCTTGTTCTGCAAGTTTTGCTTCTTCCGCCAGCCTTGCTTCTTCGGCCAGCCGCTCTTCTTCGGCGAGCCGGGCTTCTTCCGCCAACCGTGCCTCTTCTGCAAGTTTGGCCTCTTTCGCCAGCCGCGCTTCTTCAGCTACTCTTGCCTCTTCCTCGGCTTTCTTTCTTGCTGCCTGCAGCCAGTTGAAAACATTTGAAAACCATTCCCGGAGGACGATTGAATGTATAGCATACTTGCAGGTCAAAGCTGCCCTGATGAACTCTAGAAAAAAAGAACAAAAACGAGACATGTTTGTTGATATCTAGCTACCCTCACTTGCCGGGTGCCGAAGAGATGCTAAGCCCATCTGTTGCAAAACATGAACATATGGCTATGGGTCAAAACCCTGTACCCCTGGTTCCCAGCATTAACCATTGTTTCCCCTATTATTGTTGCTTAATATTGATGGTTAATATTGAATACACCCAACTCGCCATGCATTCTGTGCTCCCAGCCCGGCGCCTCTGCTTCCCTGGAGGTGGCCACAACATCCAAAGCCTGGGGAGTCGAATAACAACCAAGCTGCCTGTGCGTACACATCATGCGTATACAGATATGTATATAATATGTATAAACTATTTAAATTTTGGCTGGATAGATTTATATAGATGCTTGCATTGGTTGTTTGAGTATATACGGGAAAATAATTGTGTTATTAGATAGTGCTATATACATATGTATGTTGGTTTGTCTTTAGAAACATACCATGCTGTATCCATGTTTTCTGCATAGGCATGTTATGTAAAAGAAATGTAGTATTGTAGAAATTAGAATTGTGTGTGTGTGTTTGTTTTAAATGTACATACGCGTAGATGCTGAAATGTCTGCAATTATGGGCATGCCATTGGCAAGAAAGGAGAAGAGCGGAATATAGCATAATAATATATAATAATCACAAGCAACGAAGTTGTGTTTTCCGACACAGCTGTGTGGCTACTGCCCAGAAAGGAGGATATAGATCGTATGGGGCATCTGGAGCAGAAATTCGCAAGAGCGATCCTGTGCAGCATGGAGATTGTAGAAACCAAACTGCAATCATGTCATCTTGCCCAAAGCCATCACATTTAGCCATAATAATTGGCCATCATCTAGCCATCAATTTGCCATGACTGATCTCACTAAAACCATCGATCAGCTTGGACTAATCTCACTCGTACCACCAATTACCCATGACTGACCAATCTCACCATCAATTAGCCATGATTGATCTCACAAAAAAAAACTTTGACTCAACAAGTGTCATTCCCGGTCTTTGGCCTGCCGCAGCAAGGGAGAAGGAAAATTCCTGTCAGAGAAGGCGCTGCAGCAATCAGCGATGCGACAATTTCGCTAAGCATCCAACGTCATCAGAAAATGAAATTCACAACGGACACCGTGAAGCCGCTTTCAGCGCAGTGGAATTCAGTTATCCAGCTGAAATCATCAGTGATTCCATTGTAAACCACAGTAGTAAACTTATACAAATATCACCCCGGCTATACGGGTGATTTCTCTGTCAAAGCCCACCGCCACGACAGCACTGCTGCCTCTGCCAGAAATGCTCAGCGCTGCTGTCTGGTGCTGCCTCCTGCGGGATCGCCATAGCCACAGCCATTGAAATGATAGCCGTAACAAATAATAACTGTGGTTGGCTCTCAATGGTTTTTGTTTTAATCCCAAACCCATCATTGATGGTTCAACCATAACTATACCATAGTACCATAATTCCATGATACCATGATGGTTTGTGTTTTCCATCTAATTTGGTGTTGATGCATTCTTACATGGAAACCAACCATAACTGGGGGATACACCCCGAGTATCGATATTGGCATGGACAATCCCAGCAGCATTTTCTGCTATCTTCCCAGCCATAGCGGCGTTTTTCAATCACTGTTTACTGTTCGAACAACCTGGACTGAAGCCGCATCCTGATAATTCCATTCCAAATACATCAAGCAGTACAGGCTTTTCCCCCAGATGCTCTCCCGCTCTTGTCCTCCAAAGCTCTTCGGCGTCTCATCTCTCGAGCAAGTTCCTGAAAACGGTGGGGGTATGTTGGCAGTGACAACAGGTGCCCTTCATCTCCTTCTGTCATAGAAACAGGAGTAGTGTCTATGCTGAAGTCATTAGCAGTTTCTGCATCAACTGGCCTGAAGAGTTGGGTTGAGAAGAATACCATGGCCCTTTTAGCTAAGCCTGAAAGGTACACTAGCAGTGAAGAATACGAGCACCTTAACCTCCTATGTAGCCTATTGTTAGTGGTTGGTTCTGCGCTATTCATGGCATATGATGTGGGGTTTGTCGGTAAATGGTGTACCCCAAACTTGCTGGTACCTTCCCTATCAATAATGATCGTTATGGGTTTGCTAAGGCGTATCACAATGGTCATGGCAAACCCACATACTTGAGCAAAAACGTATGTTTATAGGGGAGCGTATTTTCAATACCTAGCTATTCATGGGTCTTGAATCAATACCTAGCCATGAGAAGAAAAAAACGCAAAAAGTGTTCAACCATTGTTGCCAGTTATTATCCGTTTTAGTTATTCATTATCCGTTATGGTTGCAAAGTGTTCAACCATTGCTGGTTTCAACCTAACCATTTGCCATTGGTTAAAATTTGGCGTCTCTTTGGGCAGCTACAATCTTTGGTTATCGAACTGGGTCATGGACCCGTCGCCAGTGTTAGGAACTCAGAGCTCGGTCATGCGGCGAGAGCGAAGCTCGTCAGTGCGCTGAAGAGCACACTGCGCCGACGGCAGCGGCAGAACGAGTTCCGGTCATCGGCTATGGCGAGCTGGGTCAAGCAGTGAAGCATCAAGTTCATGGGGGATGATAAGCGCCCATAATACCGCAATAGTGATGCATCAGTTGGGTTTTCTATTCTGAGGACCGCCAAGCCACACGTGGAGCTGTATGACTGTATGAATTGATATCTATCAGAAGAATCTGGAACAGTCTCTGGATGGCTGGCGTTCCCCAAATCGACTGGGGGGAATTCCTCCCTGGTGCAGTTTTCTTGCATCTGA
Source organism: Symbiodinium kawagutii (assembly GCA_009767595.1). NCBI lineage: Eukaryota > Dinophyceae > Suessiales > Symbiodiniaceae > Symbiodinium > Symbiodinium kawagutii. The sequence goes on along the minus strand of VSDK01007408.1, from coordinate 208,553 downwards.
TCCTGACCTGGTTCAAACAATGATGAACTATGTACTACATTATACTACTATATAATTCAAACCATATTATGGTTGTTCATAGTTTTTGTTAATTGACAAACTGACTTATTTGCTATGGATTCATTGGTTGCTTGGTTTACCTCTCAACCATTTGTGGTTTGCTTATCAACCTTTCAACGTCAACTAATTAAACTGTTTCTCAAACTTTTAACTACTACCATGAACACCAATCACCCTCCTGGAAATGAAAATGGATAGCTGGCTAGCTGGCTATTCCAATTGGAAACTTTCCGGAAATATACCATTCTCATTACCCTCTGGGAATCAAAGATAGTTGGCTGAAAATTGGCATTCCCAATGAAATTAATCATCTTAAAAATGATTTAAGGGCAGCCATGTTAGATCATCAGTAGTGTAAGCGTTACTCACCAATTGTCAACCACGTTAAAATAATAAAAAAAACATCAAAAACACATTATAATATACTGTTGGTTCTTCTCAGCGATTATTATTGGATACTCGCGATTGGTCACCATATTGGCTTGCACCACAGCAACAATTACCCATGTTTGACCAATATAAACCACAACCATAATTCAATTACTTCACCATTCATTAACAAGTATCAACCACTTCTTAAGACCCACTATTAACTATTAGTCAAGTAGTAGTTTATACTAGGTACCAATCATTAATCATGAGTTGATCATTATCAACCATAAACTATTGGATTAAGCACTATTAACCACTATCAACCATTATTAGCCACTATTCACCACTAATTAACCGTCATTAGCCACAATTCACCACTACTAGCCATTATTGGTTGATGATTGGCTATTGCTTTTCCTTGCTTCAATATTTACCATGATTCTGAACCATTCCTAGATGATTCACCACTATGAACCATTAACAATCACCCATCAACCATTATTAACCCATATGCTTAACCAGTATTAACCATTATTGACTATATTCACTCACCATCAACCAGTATTCACAAGCATCAACCAGTCTTAACCACCACTAACCATTATCAACCACTATTAACCACTACTAAGCATGATAGTTATTACTATCAACCATCATCACCATTCCCTACTCACCAAGTGTCAACCACCATGAACTACCAGTGCTCCAGTGAACGCTTCGCGCCTCCAGCGTCCACTGACGAACCAAGTAACCGCGCATCCTGGCCTGGGCGACGTGGTGAAGTCGTGGTGGAAAATCCATGGGTTTTCCTGGGTTCGTAGTGGTTAGTACTACGGTTAATGGTGGTCAATAGTGACGTAGTAGTGGTTACGAATTCTTGCTTAGTGGTGGTTCATAGTGACTTAGTGGTGGTCAATAGTGACTTAGTGGTGGTTAATAGTGGTTAATAGTTACTTAGTAGCGGTTAAGAATGGTTCATAGTGACTTAATAGTCCTTAATAATGGTAAATAGTGGTCAATGATCTACCGAAATAGTGGTTATTGATCTATTAATGTGGGTAATGATCAACTAATAATGGTTCCGTCATGGTGAATGATGGATTCTAATCATCCTAATATTGGTTGATAATCAAGTCACTTTGGCTATAACCATCCTGGAGTAGATAGAACTGAAATTGGACCGTCCCCCAACAGGTATATGGTGTAAATATGTTACCATGTTTGAATGTTGCACTTTGGGGATCGGTATTTTCTATCTACTTCAGGATTATAATTGTACAAGTTTGACAAGAATAACAGTTGAGTTTAATCAGTGGTTGCTATCAGTGGTTATATCATAATGGTTAGTGATAGCTATTCATGGCACCATTGATGGTGGGTAACGAAAGGAATGGTAAGTAATCCAATTGGTAGTGGATCATAGTTGTTAACGATTACTACTCATGGGTGAGGCATGTAACACCTAACTAACAAAAGTTGCTTTGTCATGGCTACAATTCGGATAACCTCTCCAAGCAGTAACAGTCAAAGTGATGAGCGCAAAAGTCTGCTGACGGATAATGGCCTATACTGGTTCCTAAGATGGTGCACCATGAGAAACAGTGATTAAACGATAAATGAGCTGGTTGATCATGCTCATTGCTTGACCACTGAGTCATGTATGAGATGTACTTAGATGTATTATATAGCCATCAAACAATGCAATGACCACATCGGTTCGGTAAATCAACACCGTGGGTTCACAGAAAGTAAGGACCAGCACCTGGCAGTTGATGAAAACTGACTAGCCTGCCACCCACCTAATGCCAGCCACAGGGATGAGGCCACCAACAACAACCCAGCTGGGAGCCTGGTGAATCAATTCGTCATGATATCCTTTTTTCATGTCGGCCGGTTGGCTCCAAGAATCAATTGGTGGAAACTTCGGAGAGAATACAACACTTAGCTGCACAAATGGGATAGCGCCCTCGTATACAGTAGATAGAAGGCCTCGTGCTTGGACAGAGGAAAGCGGGTCATTACAAAGCCATGGGTGTTTCTCAAGCCATAGGGGTACCCCCTAATCATCCATGACTATAGTCAGCGGGTCATTACAAAGCCATGGGTTTTTCAAAAGCCATAGGGGTACCCCCTAATCATCCATGACTATAGTCATTTATAGTAATAAACCAGCTATTTTTGGGGCTCCCTATGGCTTGAGAAACACCCATATGGTTGTGTCACGAAAATAGGAATGTGTCATGAAATGTGCGGGTCTGTCGGGTATCTTCCGCCATAGCCAAAAGATTTCCAAAGCAAAAAAGTGCTCGCAACACAAGCGCTGGTTGTCTCATTTCTTCAGAATTGTTGGTACAATATGCCAAATCTGACATCCTGCCCTGTGCTGGCCTGAATCTTTGTCGCAGCCTGATGTTTGTTGTAGTCTGTGGGTGTTGGCAAACCCTTCTCGCGCCGTTTCTCGAGCCTGCCCGCAGGGTTTTCAAGGTAAATCCCCTCCCCTTAATATGTATGGTTGATCAAGGTGGTTGTGAATAATGATTTCATTCATCATAAATCATGATCAATCATAGTTCATCATTCCCGCATACTGACCCCCGCAGAAACCCCTAAAAACGTTGGGCGTTTCAAGAGGGCCAGGGTCACCTGGGGAGTTTGGATGCTCACCAGGTCACCCAGTTCGGCGGGAGTCGGTAGCGAGTTGCGGACCATGCATCACGACTGTATGTTCGGACCCATGGATGCTGGCTGCTTAGTCTCCAAAATGCTTTAAAGTTGTAGAATCCACGAGTACATGATCAAATTGTACATATATATATATATATATATATATATACAGCATATAAATATATATATAGTCGCGGGAGCGGACCTTTTGGCTGATGGTCAAGGGATCCCTGAGATCGTTTGAGAAAAGAGGTGAAACCGCGGTGGCGAGTGATGGTACACTTCTCTGATTTGTGTACGTGTCATGTCAGTGACCCTATGGTTCCAGAATTCAAACTCCACTGCTGCTTTGGGCTCTGTTGCACACTTTACAGATTCTCTTGGGAATTGAGGAACCACGCAGGTTGTGACATTTTTCGTTGGTGTGGAAACACTCACCTGTTTCCGAAATCCAGACTTTGTCCGGGAAAATTGCGGTGTGCCCTTTTGGCTTGTCTTCATCTTCCAACTTCAAAGGCTTCTTGCGTGAACGAACTTTCGTCTTCACTTCCAGCTCAGTAGAGGAACTGGGGGACCTTGATCTTTGTGAGGATGAAGTGGTCGCAGCTGAAGCGCGAACACGTTTATCAGTGAAGAGGGAGGTGCATGCTCGAATGCAGGCTTCTGTCAATCGTAACCCTACGTACACTGAAAGAATCATCCCATAGAAAATGATGTTTCCAAAGAGATCACTTGTTGTCTCCGAGGACGTTGCGGATGCCTTAGCTGAGGTTGCCATAGCCGCAACAAAGGTAATCATTCGAACCATCTTGTTTGACGACAAACCAAGTGCAGTCATCAATGCCACATTCTGAGCACTGACTGTCTTCCGTCCTGACCTCGTCTCATCCCAGATCTGCTTGTCTGTCTTCACCAAGTCATCCTCCTGGTACTCTTCCAGGATGGGCAAACGACGGAGCAAAGTAGGATGCTTCGGCATGTTGCCAAACTCCACGTATCCTGAACTGAGATACTGCAGGAGCTTGAGGGCTGTCATCGTCTTGGTGAGGCCGTCTGCAAGCATGAACTCTGTTGGGGTGAGCATGAGAAAACGAAGTCTGCCGGTAGCGCGGGCTTCTTTGATTGCCAGCACATACAAACGCTGTAGCTTGTCTTGCGGGACAGCTCGGGCTCCTGTGCACAACTCAAAGAAGTCTCTGCAATCTGTGGCACTATCCACAGGAAAGAGCCTGGAGCCTTGCTCTTGATACTGTGTCAACAGCTGAAGGGATGGATTCTGTGTTGGAATCCACAATTCGGTCAAACGAATTGAGACCATAGTCCCAGCTTCAAGTCCTCCAATGGCTGACAATGTCTCAGCATGGGAAGTGCTATAGCTGACTCTCTTGGCTTTCCCTCCGTGAGCATAAAGAAGATGGCCATAGTTGCACAAACGTTGAACCATGTCTTCGGTGCAACTTGCTTCATCCTGCTTCAAGATGTCATCATCCAGCTCAGGCATGAGAAGAACCAAAAGTCCTTCTTGAGCATAGTTGCGTCCCTTGGATGCGCTGCTTGCATCATGAATGCATTGAATCCTCAACTTGGTTTTCTTGCCGAAATACCGATAGTGAAGACCAAGTGGCAGCTTGGATGGTGAACATGCTTTCTTCACCAGTTGATTCGCTTGGCGAAGATGCTTCACTTTGGACTTGGTAACCACCGACTGCAAGGTGCCAACTTCTGCCACGATGTCAAGTCGTGTGCTACACAACCATAGTAATCCTCCAAGGACTGATCGAAACTGCGTCAGCTCTGCTGCTGTGAGGTCACGATCATCATCTCCAGGAGGGTTTTCTGATGGTTTCAATCGCGAAGCAAATGCGGTCTGGTCGATCTTCAAACCGGTGGCAGTCTTGCTGTATTGACATCCACAGTGGGCAAATGGCAATGATTCACGTGAGATGGTGCCAAACTCATCGCACATGCTTTTGTAGAGCTTGTTCATGAAGTATTTGTTGCCAACAATGGCGAGGTCATCCACGTGTGTTGTCAATGCTCCAAGCAAAGGTTGAGGTTGTTTGGGGTCTTTCCAGAAGTAGAAGCTGTCATCAAGCTTGCTATGGTGCCCACCATTCTTCTGAAGAAACTGGCCCAAACTGAGTTGCCACGCAACGGGAGCATCATTCAAGCCGTAAATGGGTTTGATACACCGAAGGCCATAAAGTGGTATCTCATGAGGTTCAACATGGAACTTTGAGTCAACCGCAGCCAGGTGGCGCCACATGTTCCATGGAGGAATCAGAACCACGGAGCGAATCGGTGTCTTGATGCCCTGCTTGAGGAGAATGGACCGAATTCGTTCAAAGGTCAAACCTTTGAGGAAAGCTCCTGAAACATCCCAAGATTCTGGATCTTCTTCCAGAACAGATGCAGTGGACACCAGGATACGTTGGGAAAGTCTCGAAGCTGTTGTTGACCTCGTTGCAAGAAGGTCCTTCTGTGGGTCGAAGCATCCTCGAGCACACATGCGTGACTTCACAATGCGTTGACCACCTTTCATCTTCCAACGTCGAACCCAGGTGCCATCAACAACGACTGTTCCATGTGGAAGCTCTTGAAGACATATCTTCTCGAAGGCACCTTCATGAACGAATTGAGCAACTTCCTTCGCATCTGCTGCCTCAACTTCTTGCCAAATGCCGGGAAGATCCTTCTCTGAGATGTTGTCCTCTGCTGTCATAGAAACGTAACATCCAACAGACAGATCAATGTAGAAGTTCCGCAACTTGTTGGAGTATTGATGGACCAAAGGCTCGCATTGTTGCAGTCGAAGAGCTGCATGTTGTTGCTGACAATGTTGAAGGATCATGTCAAAGGTCATATGGGTGAACCATCTTGGAACTTCATAGCACTCTGCCCAGAAGTCTTGGTTGTAGAGTCTTTGCTTCCGTTTGCGGTCCAAAAGCCAATGAATCGTGTGAGCATTCTGATAGGGCACAGTGACCTCCACATAGTGTCCTTCCAGTCGAGTTCTCTTGGAGGAAGGTGTCGATGGGTTGGAGTGCTGAGGTGGATCTTCTCGTTTCTGAGGAAGGTGTGGAATGAGGGACATTGAGTCTTCCAACTCCATCCGTTGAGTCTCATCTGGCCCGTCATCCACAATGATTGGTGCTGGTGCTGAAGGCTGTGGATTCACATTGAGCTCTCTGGAAGGTGTTGTTGTTGTCATTGGCACCTCTTCATCCTGAATGGGATAGTAGTAGAAGTACATGATGCACAATGACTCCCAATGAGCTGCATGGATCTCCTTCAATTTCATCTGGCCGTCGTCTTCTTTGTGGGTCTTCGTGAAGTCGACGGTACCCTTTTGCCAAGTGATCAGTGTTCCTCGGGTGCCTGCAAAGGGAGTGATGGATCGAAGAGCTTGACCAAAGAGAACACCGTGGATTGGATGTTGCGTCCATGATGTCCACATGTTGAACATTCCAAGGTGCTTCTGCTGCTCCTCAGTGGGCTGAGAGGGAATGTCCTTCCAGTGGTACCCATCATAGTCAAGCACTCGTTTCCAACCAAGGACCTGTTGCTTGTAGTGTTGAGAGGATTCCACAAAGGTCATCATCTGTCGAAGGCCTTCACTCACTTGAGAATCCAAGTTGTAGAAGACACCCTTGAATGGTCTGATGAAACGAAGAGAGACCAAATATGGCTTGCCCTGGTGCTTCACAATTGCTGTTCCTTCCGACTGGTCAACTTCCAGCAATGTTGCTGGTCCACGCCACGAACCATCTCGATGAAGTTCAACAGCCGTTGTTCCTGGGACCAGTTGCGAAAGATCGAGTTGATGAGGTCTGGAGTGGCTTGCTCTAGCAAGTCTGTCTTCCATGATCGCCTGCTGGACTGCTGTCAGGGCAATCTGTCGAAGTCTCATGGCCGTCTCAAAGACAGTGAGATCTCGATCTCTGGCTCCATTGATGGCTGTGAGGTTTGGCGTCTCAAACTCAAAGAAGGCTCGGGGCAGAACTCCGAAGACTGCCATGCTTGGAGAATATCCTCCATAGGTCAAGCAAAGGTTCTGACTCATGCATGCCTCTGCTGCAATGTCGGCATCGTCAACTGAAAGACCTTGGCGTTCACACTCGGCCTTCATCTTCTGCATGGTGAGCTTGACTAGAGCTACATGGCGTTCAATGATGCCTGTTCCAGTCTTCTTTTGTCCTGCTTCACCCGAAGTGGTGCCTTTTGGATTGCGCTCAATACCAAGCCTCTCAAATTCACCAGCTGCACCTGGAGACATGAGACCACTCTCTTGGTCCGTCGTGAAAACTCGCATGGGCCCAAAGTACCTGATCCAATGATGGAGAAGGCCTTTCAAGAGTTCAGGAGTTTCACGAGAAGGTGTCTCATACGCCACCTTGTAGCGAGTGGCCACATCGACCAAGAGGCAAAAGGACTTTGACCAAAGGAAGTAAATGTCCATCTCTACCTCGTCTCCAAAGTGTGCTGCCAGGCTGACCTTCGTCTTTGGTTTCGCTGGTACCCGTGAGTACTTGCGACAAACCTGGCAGGATGAGACTGCTTCATGAGCCATTTCCACAACTGCTGGTGGCATGCCTGCTCGAAGAAGCAAATTGGCAAAGTCAGATGCGTTTGCATGCCACATCTTCTCATGCAAACCCAGAAGCAAACGTCTGGCTGTCACCGTGTCCTTCTGGACCTCTGCTGGCAGTCGTTGAAGTACCCGCTTGACACTGTAGAGCGGCTTCATTGCTCGAAGTGCCAGAGGTTTGGTGTCAACTTCTTCGTATGGAGCATCAGTTGGTGGTGGCTCAGTGGCAGGTGGTTGTGAATCTTGTGATGGTTGAGGTAGTGTGGATGCTGGTGCTGGTTGTTGTGAAGAGGCTGATGTTGGTTGTGGTGAAGATTTTGATTTGGCAGCTGTTCTCTTGATTGTAGTGGTAGTAGGTGTGGTTGGCGGTGGTAATGGTGTTCCTGGTTGTGTTGTGGAAGGTGTGGCAGGTGCTTGATGTGGTGAAGGTGTTGGTGGTGCTGTTGACGTTGGTGCTTCATGACTTCCGAAAATGGTGATCATCCAGTTTTCCTCTTCCACTGCTTCTCGAAGTTGAGCTGGAGAAAGTTCACGGAGATCCTCCATGGTGTGCAATTGCCAGGACTCATAGAGTCCACGACAAACAATGCGCAAAGGTGCTTGTGCTGCTGAAAGTTGTGGTTCAGGAAAGACCTTCGCGAATGGATGTAGTTGGCAATGCACTCCTTGAACGTAGCAAACCTTCTTGAAGAGTTGTTTCGTCACCATGAGGAGAGTGGGGTCAGTGAGCCAGTATTCATATGGTGGCGTTTTGATCTCCTCCAAGATGGGTGTGCTCTCCTGAATGATTCTGCAAAACAAGTACTTCAAGGACACTTTCTCCTCTGCAGTGAAGGTGTAGGTATCCGGGATGTTGAGATCAACATCTTTGGCCATGACATGTGCTCGAGCAGCTCGTTGAAAATCCGCCAAGGGGTTTGAGGCAGATGCAGTTTCTTCGGTTTTCTTCTTTCGCTTTGGTTGATCAGGATCTCGGCCATATCGACACTCCTTGGGAATGAAAGTGTGAACCATATGTGGGAGAGCTGCACGACCGAAAACGCATCGTTCACATGTGTAAAGGACTTGGCTTCGTTGAACTGCATCCAAGCATTTGGGTCGAAAGCAACCTCTTGGTTTGAGTGCGTAGAGCACATCTTCGATGATAGCCTTGCAGAATCTGACTGGATAGACCGCTGCCATGGCTGTTCTGTTCACACCATTGTGTTGACCTTGAAGTGCAGCATGTGGTACTCCTCGATGGCCATTGCATCGATGAAGAGTGGATCTGAGCTTGAAGTTCGCCTCAAGACCAGTGGCTTTCAACACAGGGCGTCTCTGTTCATCACAAGCTCCAAAGGCACATTGATCCACTCGCTTCGCTTTGCGATAGCCTTTGAACTTCTGGTTTTCAACCATAACACGTACTCTGAGTCCACATAGCTGAACTCCATGGCTGCTCCAACATGTAGAACTTTTCTCGCTGCACCTGCTTCCTCATCTTGTCTTGGAGAAATGTCAAAGTGGGTCTCTCACTTTCTCTATCACGCATCAGGTCGCGCCAATCTCGCCGTGATGCAGACACACTCCAAAACTTGCAGCGAGGAGCGCAGAGGAGAAACTCTGGACAGAACTCTTCATAGGCTTGGTTCAACATCTGTTGGTGCTCTTTGAGATTCAAATCCCAGCCATATCGGTAGTCTACTGGGAAGCCCATGGTCATACCAGCAAGAACACAGAGCAAACTGAATCTCCCTGATCCACTGCACAACTCCCAGCCATGCCACTTCACTCGTTTAGACTTGGCTGCCGTGAACCAAGTGTTGAAAGTAGCAGGCGTGACCATGCGACGGTTTGTCTTGGTATAGAACTCTTCTGGCATGGCCTTGTAGTCCTTCTTGAGACGTTGGAGGGATTCTGGAGAAAGGTGTGCAGGGAGTTCATCCGTGACATAGTGTGGGAGATCTGTCAGCTCGGTCGCAAAGATGTCCTCTGAAGACTGACAGTCGTCTAGATCATCATCGCAAGGTGAATCCATTGATGAGTCTTGTTCTTCAGAGGGCACAAATTGGATGTCCTCGGGCTTCTCGGAGAAACGAACAGTACGTTGAACTGGCTGCTTGGCTCCTTGATTTGAGGTGTCATCTGGCTGGTGATCCAACTTCTCTGCTGATGGGGTCGGATAACAGCGGTCTCCCGGACATGTTCCTAACCCAAAAGCGTGAGAAGTGGAATCGGTAGCCGTGACATCTTCATGGGTTGAGCCATTCGCCAAGTTACCCGTGAGCACCATGGGTGATGTGGTGGACATGATCGATTGATGCTCATCGGGCCTCCACTTCTGCTTCGGGTCTGTTGCCACATTGGTCACAGTCTGCCAGAAGCTGAAGAGGTGATCAGGCCATCGTTCACGTGAAAGGTTGGAAAGGTGCCGCAGGAAATGCTTGGCATCATGTTGTTGAGATGAATCACGAACTTCTGCTTCGTCATCCAAGGGGAGAAGGTAGTGACCTGAGTCTGTCAGCAAACATCGGAAAAGGTGCATGCTAGGGTTCTCCTTCTCCATGTTCCAGGTGACCAAAAGTCCATCCTTGTTCTCAAACCAACATGAATGCAATGAGGCCTGCATGGCACAAAGAGCTGGATTTCCAACCAATGCCGGGCACAATGATCCCTCTTTGCCAATGACATCTGCCGTGTATGTAGCATCCAAACCTGCAAAGGGAAGTTGGAGGTGTACTCTTCCAAGGGCTTGATCAGGGCATCCACTGATGCCGGTGATTGTGGCCTGTGACTCAGACCAGTTGACCATCGACTGTTTGCTGCCAGTGTAGCAATTCTCCAGGATGTCTCTCAAAGTCTCGCTTCCAACCAAACCGGCAGCTGCACCTGGGTCGATGAGTAGTCCACGCCTCTTCTCTCCACGAACTGTATGGTAGCAAGTGTGGCTAGCATGAAGCGTGGTGGCAAAGGCAAGATGTTGTCGAGGAGCTTCTCGTTGAGGGGCTTCAGAAGGAGGTTCTCCATGTTCACGTTGTGATGAGGCTGCATCAGGTCGCCATTGAAAGAGCTCTGTGGCCTGTCTTGGAGGGCTTGGTGGAATGCTAGGCGGCTTGTTCGATGAAGCTGCAGTCGTGGAGAAGCTGCCAATGCGAAGTCCTCCTGATGGTTGTCTGCGACTCATGTAGTCATAGTAGACCGGCTCATCATAGTGGTATCCTTTGGATCGTCCTTTTGATCCTTTGAAGCCCTTGCCTCGTGACTTGCCTTTGGAAAAGCTTCTGAACTTGCCCTTGCCCTTGGACCCTTTTCCAAAGCCCTTCTTGCCTTTGTCTTTTGCTTTGCCCTTGCCTTTCTTGACGGGGCACTGGGCTGCTCTATGGAATTTGGAACCACACACAAAACATTCATCATTGTTGTAGTACTCGTGGTTCTCGGCATCATAGTCTGGTGGATCATTGGCAGTCATGTCGTGTCGTTCAGGACTGCTCTGATGTTCTGATGTGGCGTCTGCCCATTCTTCTCCACAGTCATGTTCATGATCCTCATAGCCGTACCAATCATCCTGTTCATAGGAATGCCAGTCGCCATAGTCGGTGTCGTCATAGTAGGTTTCCCATGGTTCCCATGATGACCAGTCCCAGGGGTCCACATAGTAGGAGGCAGGATCATCTGGATCATAGGGCAGGTCGGCATAAAGATCTCTTCCAAGTGAAGTTCCATCAGTGCGATTGCTAAGTCGCAGAACCAAACGTCTGGCCTCGGCAAAGCGGCTCATGTCACCTTGGATCTGGATCTTGACATCCTCGATGAACTTCACGGGGAGATTGGACTGCTTGAAGAACAGATAGGTCTTCGCCACATCATTGATCTCCAAGCCAGCTCTCATCTGAGCTTCCTCCAGTCGAAGTTCCCACTCAGCTGCAAACTCCTGTATGGAGAGGCGGCCTCTGCGAAGTTCAAAGAAGGATTCCAATGATGATGTCACCAGCTCTTGGTCGGACTGACCAAAAGCCTCTTTCAAAGCATTCGCCAGGGCAGTCACTCCACTAGGGATGTAGTTCTGCAGAATGACCTGGGGATTGACTGGGTCTCGCACTTCGTCGGTCACCAACCGAACCAACGCCTCGTCGCCAACATCGAATTGTCCGTCTGGGCGAACTAGGCGAAGATTGAGTGCGATCTTCTGTGCCCTGCCCTGCAACCTGCCCGCTATGAGCGGGCCCACTGACTCATCTGGGCCTTCATAGACCCTGTACCACAACTTCAGCTTGTCGAAGTACAGCTTCAACGGGTAGTCCGGCAGGTTCGGGCTCCAACCCGGTGGACAGTCCTTGCGGTACTCCGTGATAGGAATGCCTGAGGGGTGTGGTTGCGCCATCTCGTCGGTGAGGGGAGCAATGGAGCAAGCACAGATATACTCAAGCAAGTGCCAGTAGAAACCCACAGGAATGTCCTTGAGTTCAGGGGCTGCGATGGGCACAGCAATGTCCGAGGAGTCAATCAAGTACTCAAAGGCAGTGATGCAGTGGAGTGAGTCCTCAAAAGAACTCGTGTCCTGGATCGTGCAATTGAGGTTCCCTGAAGTCCACGGGCAGTCAAAAGCGTACTCACCTGACCACAGTCCTGTCGTCGAACCAACAGGGTGAGAGAGGGTGAGATGCGCCAGAAGCGCTTGCAAACCGATGCCAAGGATCAACAGCGTCGTGATGATCGATGGGCTCACAGCAGTTAGCACAGTAGGTCTCGAGGTCGTGTCGAGAGGCAGGTGAGTGCCAGGATCGCCTATGGCTAAAGCGGGAGCCCCGGTTGCCCAGGGCTCCGCTACCAAAGTCGCGGGAGCGGACCTTTTGGCTGATGGTCAAGGGATCCCTGAGATCGTTTGAGAAAAGAGGTGAAACCGCGGTGGCGAGTGATGGTACACTTCTCTGATTTGTGTACGTGTCATGTCAGTGACCCTATGGTTCCAGAATTCAAACTTATATAAATATATATAAATATAAATATATATGTCTATTCGCGGGGTAAAGAGATAGAGAGAGAGAGAGACAATGCACTAGTTGTTTTACAACCCCATCGATTGAATATGCACTGCACCACAGAAGCTAAGTTGGTTGTACAATGGCTAGTTCCATCTTCCTCTCGGATTTGTGAATACCTTGTGGTCACTTACTTCAGGACGGCAAGAGATGGATTCCCTCGCACTACCAGCAAGGAGCTTTCTACGATGACATGGCATGGCATCCCATGACATAGCACACCTCCATGCCAGTGATCATCCCTTCCCACAGAACGCCGCCACGCAGGTGACCCAAATTCATGCCCGAGCAACGACGAAGCCAAGGGTGCCCAAGGCAATGACAGGCTCGGCAAGAAATACATTGCTGAAATGGGCATGGTTCTGTCCAGAAACAGTCTGCCCCCCAAGAAAATGCCACAGCTTCCCCATAGGTTCCCTGCAAACAGCTAAGCACAATGGAATGCTTCAGCGATCACCATCCATCACCATCCAACACCATCCAACACCATCTATCACAATCCATCACCATGGCATTCCCATGTCAGTTGTAGACCTCTCGTCTGTGTTCGTGCTCAGGGTAAAATGGCATTTTTCGAATCCACTACTGGATCTCTCGATGGTGTACCCAAGTCATTGAGCAACCTGTAAGAATTCTCTGCTCATTCGTACATCACCATTGGCCAATGATCAACTAACTTTCCTGTCGACTGCTATCGAAGTGTTGACAGTTGTGCATGTGATATGGAGTTATTACAGTATATCATTAATCAGGTTACAATAGACCATGGTTCTTCATCAGCCATTTCTGTGAATGGCTGAGCTGGTAGCGGCTGCTAATGGGTCATGGCTAATTCTGATCAACAATGGTTGACGAAAAAGGTTTCTAGTCAAAATGGGCTTGTGCTAGCCAATAAAAAGAAGCATCAATACCTAGTTGACCATCCTTAAGCATCATTGACAGTATGGTCAAAGGGTGAATCAGCTATCAATCATCGTCAACCAGCATCAACCATTCGTGTTGGTTGCTATCCCGTACTACAAGCCATCATTAACCATCAACCATCTAGGCATCAAGGGTCTTTGGATGTCGTTGGTCACCCATCTTCACTGCGACAGCGAGCCTGTCACGAAAGACTGTGATGGCTCTCATCCGCTCGGGCCTTGGCAGGGAGAAGTCCAGCGCTATGAACGAGGCCCAAGTTGTGATGTTTGGCAAGGCTAACCCTGGACTCGTAAACCAAAAATTGATTCATTGGGGGGTTAGCGTCATCCACGGCTTATTAATAGGACATCTATTAAATGGGAACTACCCCAATTAATATTCATTGGGGGGTTACCATTTCAATGGGAAACCTATCAACCAGGGATTTAGCTTCATCCAGGTATGAAAAGCCATCAGGAACTTGGAACTAGCATCGAAATGCCGAGGGAAATCCTTGCAACTGTTTCCATGTGTGAAATTGTTCATAGCATCTGTTTGTAGCCAGCATCTGTTCAAAGCACCTGGTCATAGCATCTGTTTGTAGCTAGTAAATTGCATTGTTCGTAGCATCTGTTGTCGTGTACCTCAGAACTAGTAAACCATCTGTATCTTACTCCTGTCCATAGCATCGAGGTTTTCCTGGCGACATCTGCCGATAGCACAAAACAAGGCATTCCTTCATTGATAAACGAATACAGAGGAAAGCAAACGACAGTAGCACGGATGGTCAACAATGATAATAAGGGGTATGAGCAACAATAAGGCTATGCCCAATGATCAATAACCAACTAATAGCAACTGGTATCCGCCAAGAAAGCGGGCCAACAAGTATAGGGATGTCTCGGAACCACAGTTACAAAATATTTGTGTCTGGAATTCGAACAGTTCTTCCATCTACTCCATCCAGGAATCGTCCAGTGTGTTAAAATAGAAGACCAAATAGTGGTAGATATTTATCTTCCAAGGCCTCTTCTGCAGAGAGACAGATATCGATATATGAACAATATAAAGTATCTGTCGTATGTTTGTGTTTGTACTTGTATACATATACAAACATACGTGTGGATAGGAATAACTATACTAGGCACATCAACCTACCAAATATGAGACATTAAATACGAGATTGCACTAATATGTGTTTGGCACATGTAACTTAAAAGCTATCATCATCGTTTTTGACACATGCTACAAAATAGATAGGACCTCCCCCCCAGTAAAACTCCCCACAAGGATATGTTTTCTTGTGGGGATCCCCAAGAAAGTTCTCACTATTGACTGTGCGCATCTTCCGGCAGTTCCAGGTCTTCAAGATCTTGGTGTCAAAGCAAAACTTACGTCGTGCACATGACCAGCCAGAGGAACGGATACAAGGAGCGCTCCACATCAACTCTCTTCCAAGGTGCTCCACAACAAGTGGTTCTGCAAGAGTTATGTGGTCATTTCTCAAGCCATAACCCCCAACTCATCCAGTTTATTAAGCATGTACAGTAATAAACCAACGATTTGCTACCATGTGATGGACCATGTGTCGCCATCATGTCCTACCATGACCCATGTTGCGAGGGCCGAACTCCAGAGCAGTCACCCCGCCCTGCAGCTGCAACCTGGGCAGGCCACAGGATGCCCCGGTGGTGGGCCCCTTGGTTGTAGCTGTGATTAGTTGCTAGTGATGCTATTGAAACTGGCTTGGTGATTAGTTGCTAGTCATGGGCTGTTGATTAGTTGCTAGTGCTTGGGGCATCATAAACTGGCCTGGCGATGCCATTCCTATCTATTCCTCCCAGTTGATTGCGTCGCAACGTGCCCGTCACAAGCAGTGAAATGGCATTGAACGAGAAATAAACACTTGAACAACTCGGTCTGCACAGGTCACCTTGACATCGCAAGGTCAACTCTGCATATTCTCAGGTAGGGCTGAAAACAGAACAATCTCACACAATCAAAAACAAGTTGAGTGCTTGACAAGCTCAGCGCCGAAAAAATAACACCAAAATAAGGGCTTGAGCAACAGAAACTCCGAGACATGGAGGAAGAATCCTGTGAAAAAATACCAAAAACCACTCTCAAAATGATCATAGGGGTATGGAAATCACCAGTAGGTTGAGGGTACCAGCAATCACTTTGGTAGCGGTTGCAGATACCCAAGATCATCCCGCGAAAAAGTAGTAGCTCGACAACCGAGGAATCAACCAACCGACCAGCCAGCCAGTCAGCAAAACAACCAACCATAGAACAACCAAAGATTTGATTATGGTTGTGCTGTTCGTGGTGGGTCAAAACCCTGTACCCCTGGCCCCTGGCCTTGCACATCGCCTATATATATATATCTATATATATATATATGCACAAATCAGTCGAACTGTTGGGATGTGAAGTGCTTCGCCGCATGGCTTTGAGATGCTTTGGATATGGGTTGTTCATAAATATCATAAATGGTGTAATTACGCCCATGGTATAGCTGTTTAGTTTTCCAATGATGATCATATTGGGATGGTTGGGGGTACCACCATGTCTGGACAAGCCCATATTATTTATGGGTGCTTCTCAAAATGGGGGCACCCCCAAATCATCCAATGTTATGTTTTATCAATTATAAACAAACCATTTCGGGGGGTCCCCTATTTTGAGAAATGCCCATATCTGGACGTTTGATCCCCCCGAATGGCACCACTTGTTGTGACCACTCACCACCGACCCGGGCGCAGCACCTTCGATGATGAAATTCCGCAGATGCAACCACCTCCGGCCTGAGATTTTCACCAGGTATGGCCAGTGGTTGAATCAATAGCACCGGTGGCTCGTTCTGGTTCATGATGATTGACAATGGTCAATTCTTGAATAACGGATAATAATGGTTAATCACCAAACAATGATTCATCATGGTAACAATGGCCAGACTCTGCTTATCGCCTGCCGTTGTGAACCATGAGACTGATCAACTGTGACCAGTTTTATCAAAGAGGTTGCTGAACCAACCACTGATTGCCCATGATCAACCAGCTTTCACTAGGCATTGTGGCCGAAGGTTTGCTCAAGTTTCTGGGCTTCGGGCGAAGCACCTGGCCTGAGTGGTGAGCCCGTCCCGGGCCATCCCGGGTGCCCCAAGGTGGTGTCAACCAGGCACCGCCTCCGAGAAGGCGTTCGTTGATGGGTACACCATGGTACTCCCCGTAGAAATCTCAACGTGTTGCAACGGACTGTCGGGCTTTTTGGGGCGGTGATGTTGGAAAGTGTGGCCCCAATTCACCAGTTGCCAAGATGGAAAAAGTTCTGCTTGTTTGTGTTGCCTTCCTTTCCTGGTTCTTTGCTTGTTTGCCCTTTCTGCTGCTCTGGAATAGGCGGCAATGCTGATGCTGCTCTATCAATGCCACGATATCCTGACTCACAAAGTGAGTAGCATTTCTACTTGGCCATTGCAATACTGAGATTGGGCCCTTCACAAGCTCTTGTTGTGAAGCAGACAACTTGGAGCAACGGGGTTGGGGTTTGCTGATCAAGGGGTTGGTGGTGGTTCTACCAAATCCTCCGAACCTACAGAAACTAGCAACACTATGTAGCACTATGTAACACTATGTAACACTTTGTAACACTTTGTAACACTGTCAACAAGCGAAAGACATCCACCCCACTCGCAACATCTCGCAACCAATGGATCGGAAACGAACGTTCGCGGCTTGGGCTCCGACGGCACAGGGACATGGGAAAGCCTCGATCGGCTCGATCGGCTCAGCTGCGCAGCTTGCGAAAGATTTGACAAACTAGAAATTACATGGTAAGCTGGTTTTTTCCATAAATGGGAAGCTGAAGGTTCCCCGGAAAAGGTTGGGTATTGCCATAAATGGTCAACCGTGGATGATTTGGGGGCTCCATTTTAAGAAACCACCATGTCGGAGCAAGCAGTTTGACGCTCCGCATTCCGCAAACAAAGGCCCCTCCTGTTTAGGGGCAAGGGATATCCACGCCAGCCAGTGTGGAGACTGGACATCGCGCTTTTTTCAGTCAAACCATCAGCTCGCTTGACAAGGCAACACTTTCTGGTTGGCAAATCCTGCACAACCGTAGCGGTTTAGCTTCCCATGTTGTGCAGTCTGCCTTGCAGCCTTCAACTAGCCAAGACCGGGTCGGCCACGCTTCTTTGGACGATCTGCCTCTACCCCTTGATACGGGCACCACTCACACAACGGAGTGCTGAAGCAACACTTGCTTTCGATGACCTCGTCCCGGCAATCAGTTCGTATGATGACATCGGACGTTGGGGAACCAACACAGGTGATGCAGAACCCTTGCTCCAGCTCCTCTTCTGAAAGATACATCTGTTCACTCTGATCCACGCTACCCGAGATAACTTTTCCAATACAAGCAGCACAGTTGCCATAGCGACAAAAACTTGTCATTTCAATTCCCTCTTCTTCTGCTTGTGCCAAGAGGTAGGAATCTTCAGGGCATTCAAAGGTCACCTGTCCCTCATCTGACTCGAGAGTCACCTGGTACTGTCTCCAGACCTGAGACTTTCTTCCACGTTGACGGGACACGCCAGTCCAAAGGAAGGTGTTTCGAAACGCCCCTTCCCGTCCTTCCAGCCACACAGTCCACAAGGTCGGTAGGAGCAACAGTCCGATTGCCCTGCGCAGCGACCGCGACATTAGCTGCAGTTGAAAGTTTGTTTCCAATCTTGTGGCTTTCCAAACTGTTGGTATAGGATAGGCTACTGTTGGCTACCTTTGTCGTGACACCAACTCGTTGACAACATTAATCACTGACCAACCGCTGGTTCGGCGAGTTGTGTGTTTAAAAACTCGAGCCCAAGGCATGGCAGAGCGATGCATGGCCTAGATAGGATTATAGAAACTTTCATGTTTCAGAAGTACATGTTCTTAAGATAATTAGCGAACCACTTGTATTGCTATGGGTCAATATTAATCAACCAACTTTCATACGGGATAATCACCAACAAATGGGAAAACAATGGTTAATGATGGGGGACCAGGGGTACAGGCTGAACAGACCCATAGCCATATGGGCCGCTGGCATATGGCAGATGTAAGGGAAGTGTCGATACGTTTTGCTTGCCCGCTTGTGTGTCGAACAAGGCTTGCCAGGGAAAATCCTGGCAGCGCCAAAACCCCTCGGGGCCTTCCAATCCCAAAGTGGAGTGGCAACTTCGAAGCAAAGGCTGCAACTGTTGGCTGTTGATCATACTGCTTGTGCCCAAGATGATTGTTCATTACATCTTTTCAGGACAAGTTGAACGCGTTTGCATTCAAAGGTTGCTTGTAGCCTCCAGACCCGTTGATTGAACAACTGTAAAGTATCCCAAAGTCTTCGTTGGTCAATGCTCATAGTGGTCTTGTGCAAGCGGTAAAAAGTCTGAACAATGAATCACTCATCCCTCACAAAATATTCCCACAGTCGTTGCATACTGTCTTGCCTAATCATAATAGAATCCAACCATGATGGTTAGACAAGATTCCCATTCTAATCCTAATCATGATCGTTAGGGATCCCCGTTCTTTTCTGGTCAAAATCTCTCTGGCGGAATCCCATTCGTCGCTGCACAAACTCTAAGTCTCGGGCATCAGTGTCCCCTGGCGCGGCAATTGCGGTTCTGGCTGCCAGGGATTCCGACAGGTTTAAGGTCTGTGGATACACCGGACAGGCAGGATTGACCAAACCGAGAATTATGACAAGCTAAGGACACGGAACTTTGAAGGCCTCCAAAAACTCTTCAGTTGAACTGTGGCCTTTGGTTGAATGCCGATCTGGCCTTTGATCTTATTCTTGGGGCCGCCTCAAGGTGATCTACGCATCGAGGTTCCTCAAAATATCTATGGCAGTCACCAATGTGGATCCGTCATCCCTTCTTTACGCAGTTCTCCAATAGGACCAGATCACCCTGCGAGTTCACCCATGTTGGTTTCAGTTCTCTGGGGCTGAACCACTGACACAGAAAACGCACTGGGTGGTGGATTAGCCATGGAGCCAAATTACGTTAGATAATAGTGACTAAAAATAGTCATCCCCAGTGGTCTGTGATTGCTAATGGTAATGACCAAAACTATCAATGACTATTGATTATATTTGGTCACTGATGAAGCTATTCACCGTCATCAAGCAATGATAAATTGTCAAGGATTTAACAAAAGCTAGTCTATCATGATCATTTCCATACTGGTCCCCGTTCCCCAAGCGTGATCATTATGGGTTACCCATGCATTTTCGTCCAATTTCCATTGTGTGTCTTACTATCATCCATACAAAAATTTCCATTGGGCCAGGTGTAGGACATCCATATCATGATAATCCTATATATCATTGGTATATTCCGTATACATCTATACATTTGATTAGTATGTCAGTACATCATTAGTATATCCTGTGGTTTCTCAAGTCATAATTTTGGAGGATGCCCAGTTGTCATCCAGTTGTTTACTCCTTTCTTAGTCATAAACCAACCATAACCTTGGGGTCCCCGATTTTGAGAAACCCGCCGATATCATACTATATCACATCTATGTACCAACTAGTAGTTGTTTAAGCATTGCTGTTGGTGATCCCCCCTACTATTTATATATATATATATATATATATTAGTAATATATATGTATATATATATAAACATACACATAGCTATATCACATCCATCTCACACTTTTCCAGTCGCGGCCAGGCATCCCACCATGGGAGCCAGCCGGAAACGCACGGATTCGCACCTCTGGCGATTGCTCGCTAAGCCTTGGAGCGCACGGATGCTGAAGAAATGTGAAGAATGGCAAGTTCTGATGGTGGTATGTGGCAATGGTGGTTTCTCAGGGATGATATTGGTTAACAATAGGGATTAATAGGGGATAATCACTAGCAAACTTATGGTTACACAAGTACTTTGTGACTACATGAGTCTTTTTTCAAAATGGGGGGGTACCCCCAAAGTTGTGGTTGGTTAAAGACTCAAAACCGTTAATAAAGGATGATTTGGGGGGGTCCCCTATTTTGAGAAACACCTACATCAATAACCATGGTAAGAGATGGTAATTAAGTGCATGAACGATTACAATCAATTGTCAATGGTATTTCGAAACTGTTATCATCGTGTGTTGCCATCCGCAATTAAGTTATACTCATTGATCCGTTGAATGTTCACTCATTGAATGATGATAATGTAATGACATGGTAACTGAATTGTTAAAGGATGATAGTTGACTGTATAAATTGTATCCCTGCAACAATGTCAACGATGGTAATTGACCATTTTCAGAATTACTGTAAATGGCGGTTCCTGCTTTGTACTGATTGATCAATCACTGCGATGATGGTTGATTTCGCAGTTGGACAGCTAAGAATCAATAATGAGCAAGCATTAATATCATGCATTTCCAAAAAAACTTCAGCGCACTGTTTTTTGTGTGTGTGTGTGTTTTTTCTGCATTATAAGCTATGCATCTATAAAACAACAATAGAATCTCTTTAAAAAACGGAATGAAGGTTTTTGCCAGGTCCACCCACTAAAAGAGGATTTTGAACATCAAAAGACGCAGTTTGCGTATCAAGATGCTTGTCAGACCTTGTGGGTAGAAGATGGTAGAAGCAGAAGGTAGTCACACCAACAAAACGAACAACAAGCTGTCTTTGGTTTCAATATCTTATATGTGTTTGAAGCGGCAATGATCCGGTGGGTCGCTGTGTTGAAGCCATCTTCCTTTGTCTGTACGTCCTACTTTGCATCAATGCATGTACTATTGTCAACCATCATTAATTATCAATCACCAATGACCAAAGCTGACCATGACTCATTCTTGATAATTTTCTGTGGTCATTCTCAGTGATGATCTTTAACCAACACAAATTGATAACGGCCACAGACATGGGGTACCATCTGTATATGTGCGACAGGTGGTTGGAATCGCCAGTTGGTTGATGGCAAATGGCCAGTGAACACTTCATGTGGAAAGCTGTGAAGTCACTCGAATGAACTGATGATTCTGTCATATTGGCCGCTACTAACCATCCTTAATCGTTCTTGACAAACATTTACAGTTGATCATTGATGGTCAACAATCATCATTGTAGCCATTGTCAATCATTACAATCCTTGTAGCAATCGTTGATTATTGTCTATTGTGACAAAGCATTCTTGACCATGATTACCCCTTATCATAACAAAAAGCAATCCTCTCAATGCACCCATAACGGTCGCTGAAAGCACCATGATTACCTTATTGACAACTAGTAAGCATGATTAACCACCATTAATCACCATCATCAATCACCATGAACCATCATTAGCCAGTACCAATAAAGTTGAAATGTATCGCTAAAAGTGTTGATTTTTGCTACCATCCACCCAACAAGTACTGACCATCCCTAGATTGATAACATCATCCCCAATTGTTAATGATAATATCCGTAACCACCATAACCCCCCCCCCCCCGCCGTTAACCACCAAAACATACCAAAACCAGCATGAAAACCACCATGAAATCCACCATGCAATCCATCATGCAATCCACCATGAAATCCACCATCACAAGCATCATGAATCGCCACGAAGGCCATCCCCACTCCTTATCCGTTGGCGCCCCCGTGGTCATGGCCCCCTCGCGCAATGGGTCCCCAGACCTCGCGTCAGCGCGACTGGTGGTGCTTCCACCTGGCGTCAACAGGGCTCCCATGGTGCAATGAGTTGATCCAAAAGTGGTGGAGATATGGTGGTTATGCAACAAGAATCATGGGGGGGATTGTATAGGGGATATATATATATATATATATGTATATATATATATATATATATATCATGGGGGATTATACATTATCAGTATAGCATTGGTATATCCTGTGGTTTTTCAAGTCAGTTTGGGGTATCCCCAGTCATCATCCAGGTTATAAACTAGACAAAGGAATAAACCGGCCATTCTTGGAGTTCCCAATTCGAAGAAATCCGAATCCTCATGGCATGGTGATCAATTTTTACCAAGATCTAAGACCATCAATAGGTGCACCCATCGTGGTGATTGATCAAAATCAATAGGCTTTGGGCTCCCTATTGAGATGGATCGTTTTGAAAAATAGGGTGGTGATAAATCGATCTAGGGGCTCTGCTGAAGCGATCAGGAGCTTCACTCCGAAAGTGGGAGATATGGCCTGCAAACATGCGAGGAAAGCTTCCATTTCAAAAGCCACGTCTTTGTATCTTTGAGAGAACTATGACGGGAGGGACATGTTTCGGGTCGCCACCATCTTGATACAAACTGCCCAGGACCAATATCGTGTGGATTGGTTCAAATCAGTACCAATGGTATGACACTAGTGGCAAGAAGAGTAGTACTACAACAATGGTGGTTGTATCATTGCAATCCCGCTATTGTTACCGTTTTAGTTAGACAAGCCATCATGAACTGTTAGCATCATGGTTGACAACATCCTGAAACGGCACCACAGAGCAAGCATACGTCGACCCTCCCGACCATCGCAAATCGGGCAGAGTCATGGCCTAATTTCCTGAAGCGTTCCTGCCCGAATTGTTGACTAACGTTTTCTGAGGCAGTGCCATGCGCAAACCCGGCTTCAATGTTGTCAGCGTTGCTTCCTGTTGCTTCCATGTTGCCGAATGTTGCTTCATGTTGCTCATCGGTATGCTGGCATAACTAGAGCGCAGCTCCTTTGGATATCTCGTATTTTAGGTCAGAATGATCGGCCAGTGCACAAAAAAAAAAAGGTTGCAGCTTAGGACCCTGGGCCACAAAGAAAAGCATTGACCGGGGTCCCCAAGCGGCCTCCAACGGTACTCCGTTCGGGGCTGCTCCGTCTGAGAATTTCCAGCATGGGCTGCACCCCATGTGCCTCAAACGCGGCTGTTGTATGGAACCGTCCAAAGAAGGACCTCTTCATGTCGTGCTTCGAAATCATGGTAGAAACATTTCCAACACATATGCTCCGTGTCCGTTGGGGATCCTTGGCTAGAACGGAATTCAATCATCTATAGTGATAGTGTCGTTGTGTATCATTTGTACAGTACTAATTTACAATATGATATAGAGTGACAAGTGGTAAATACCCTATCTATCACAGTGCAAGTGCTGTAGCAAGGTCTGTTTACAACACGCCCCATCCGACTGGTGGCTTTGTCAGCAATCAGTGGCATCCTTGGGACAGCTGTCCCCTTTCCAGCAGTCAGACTTTTGCATCTCCCCATGATCTTCCCCTTGTTTGGTTGATCAGTTGCCTTTTCTAGGACGACTATCTATATATAAATACAAATACATATATATATATATAAATACAAATATATATATATATATAAATACAAATATATATATATATATATATATATATAAGCATTGTTGAAGCTATACTTCTCGTGACAAGTTCCCCCCATTGGTCCATTGGTCGTGCCCCAGAGCAGTGTGGTGGTCCTACCTGGTCTGATTGCTTTGCGTTTGGGGACGGAGTTCCGTATTTCATTGCAATGATTCGGACACTTCTCGCAGCATGTCTCCTGATTGCTCCTTGCTAGGCCTTCTAGGGACCGATCCATGAAGCTCATGTCATCCTCAACAGGGCAGCAGCTGCTGGTTCTTTCTTCTGGCTGCGTCGCGTCGTCAAGGCGGCAGGTCGCAAGCACTGTGTACAATATCGGAATTTCGGAGCGCAAAAGTTGTTTCTGGGTCCGTCAATGATGCACCCCAGCGACTGGGAGTTTGCCATCACTATCAACTGTTGTCAACCATTTCCAACCTTGATCGACCATAAGCATCTTTGACCGTCATTGACTATCATCGACTACCGAATATGTTTAACTATCGTTAGCCTCTTTCAACCATGATTGACAAGTGCAAACTATCATGTACATAACATGTTTGCTTATTTTCATTATTTCAGGTTCCATTGTCCATCCAGGTAAACGAATTTCAGGCTCAAACGAATCTCTTGCCATTGAAACAGTCAGCCGAGCTAGCATAGATGACTTGAAACACCTTTTCAACTATCAATGGTTAACACAAAATGTTAAGAATAAGGGAGAATAGGAACCAAAAATAAGGATTGCATGGATCGCTTGCAAATCATTAAGCAAAACTTGGCTCAAAGGCTCTGCACGCCAAGGGCCAGGATCTTTTCCTGAATACGAAGCCATGAAGGAAGTAGGGGTACAAAGTGCAAACACTAAATGACAAGCATGACACAATAAGGGTCTTTCTCAAACCATAGGGGACTCAAAAAATGGTTGGTTTATTACAAAAAATGATTAATAATGGATGATTTGAGAGGTCCCCTATTTTACGAAAGCACCATAAACCTCATTCAACCAGCAACCATTTCTACTGCTGGGATGAGCATCTGCAAACGGTACCCTCCGAGTTTCATCAATCTCCCCAAGGGACAAGTACTTCGCTGCTACGACAGCCTGCAGCATCTGTCACTTCCACTACTTATTAGTGGTGGACGCAGACGCCAAGGTGGGGTATCCGGGCCTTTGAAAAACCAAACGCCATGAAACAGTATGTTGATTTGAAGTATACTTTATCTCCGGAACAGGAAGGAACTATGATCCATTTCGCGGGTTGCAGTGCTTGGGGCCCAAACTGAAGTTCTTGAGTAACTTTATTATTTATGGGCATCAAACGTCTCTGTTTGGAATCTCTCCAGATGGCCGGAGTCAGGAAGGAGCCACCGTGATCCCCTGCCCAACCGGGTGGGGACTGCAAAGTGAAGGGCTTCCTTGCAGATTCGGACGAATGATTTGGGTCAGGCCACTCTGATGGTGACAGTTCTCATTCGCCGCGGAGCAGTTCCCCAGCTCGCTGTATCGGGAGCCACAATCTTGGAGGTCCCGAGCTGCGCAACGCAGGTTGCCACCGGTTCCAAGATGTTTCTGCTGTGGGTTCGATGCCATCAGGATATGACATGGCAACAATACACTTGCAATAGTTCATCATAGTTCATCCGCATAATAATATGTACAATGATAATAAGTCGATAATGATAATAAGTCGATAATGATAATAAATCGATGGTGATAAGAAATCGATATGAATCGTATACGGATAGGTTTATTCTGGATCATGCAAAGCTTCAAACTTGACATTTTGCCTTGCAAGGGATTCTCAACCTTTGGCTGATCGCTTCGGTTAAGACCTGGAAGCATTGGAAAATTGTTGTCCAGCAAAGCTGGGACGGTCCATAGGTCGTTGGAGCTCTGCAACGGTAAAATCCACCAGTGACCTGCAAACAAGTAGTCCACATTGCTGCGTGTTGGTTTCCGTGGTTGGGCATGGTTGGCCATTGGTGGCCATGGTTGGCCATCACTTTGGGCTGTTGCATGATGACGTAGAACGACATGTAATCAGCAATCTATTTCTGCAT
Source organism: Symbiodinium kawagutii (assembly GCA_009767595.1). Taxonomy (NCBI): domain Eukaryota; class Dinophyceae; order Suessiales; family Symbiodiniaceae; genus Symbiodinium; species Symbiodinium kawagutii. The sequence continues at coordinate 182,533 of VSDK01007408.1, read as the reverse complement.
TTTCCATACCTATGGACACGTCCTGCCCTGGCGCAGAGATCCTTCTGGAGTCACCACGGGGCTTTGAATTGAGCGCCCTCGGCCACGGCGCTGTCTTAGACATCTTGCGCTGGCTGAGCTGCGTTGAAAATATTTTGTTCACATCGAATAACACTCGGCATATAGATCAGCATTGGCGGTCTTCTTGGCTGTCCTCCGCATGAGCATCTCTTATCATCGATGAGGTTCATGAAGGCTGGCTATATCCCCACCAGCTTGTCACCATGCTCAGGGATGCATTCCAGCCCAAGTTTCTGGGCTTTGGGCATGGGCACGTCTGGATTCCAAGAATCCAGCATGCTCTGCATCCCACCTTTTGGGTCGCTCCACGGCACATCAGGACTCCACCGAAGACTCTGGTCCGTCACGGTCAAGTCAGCAACTTCCCGTGCCGCATCGGGGTTCCAAATCTCCTCCAAGGAGGGGAGGGATTTGACGGACGGCCACTTCTCAACGTTGAGCCCAACAGAGTTGAGTCCAGCAGAGTTGAGCCCAGCAGAGCTCCCAATGGAGGAAGCGCGTTCCCGCGAACTGGCGCCACCATAAAACCAGGTGTTGTCCACGTAACATTCGTCACCTTCGATCATGTTGCCCGTCTCCGTCCATGTGAGTGCCTTCGCGTGCGAAAAGACCTAGCAGAGGGTGCCAAACTGCACATCCCAAGATGGTGCGAATGTGCATTTATGTGGTATTATATTAAAATCCGTGTTCGTTATTTTCGTCAACGTCAGTACCGTACATTCTTGAATCTGTTTCTGGTGTCTTGATGTATTTTGACCAAATATATATATATATATATGACTGATTGATGCCAAATCATTAATATTCAAGTTCAGTTTACAATCTCTGCCCCCAACCCAGGCAATTCCAAGTCAATTCCCGACGTTTGGATTCTACAGACCTCCTTGATTTTCTACGATTTTCTCCTCGAATAATCCATGTTCGATCTTGTTCGGCTATCCCGTTTGTTCATCATCCCCTGGAGAAAATGACAGATTGCATCCCCCTTGGCGCCAAAGATCAACCCTTGAGCAAAGGTGACCTTGATTTTTAGACGATACATGATACATGAGGTGATTTATTGATTCTTTGCCACGATCACATTTGGGGTCCTGGCAAAACTACCCCAAGACCATGGCAGTCCAAAGGAGACAAGAGAAGTAGGGTGTCAAAAAATCCTATGAACCAAGTAGAAGAGGTCACCCGCGCTATGGCACTGCCACTTTACAAAAAAACTGCTAAGCTTCTACTGCAGCAGCAACAACAAAAACAACGAAGAAGAAGAAGAAGATGAAGAAGCAGAAGAAGAAGACTGCTAGTCCCACCGAGTTGTAATCCAAGCCAGCCATTGAGACCCTGGTGATCCACTACAGATTGACTATGACACCAGGGGCCCGTCGCCGCATTGCCCTGGCCTCTTTCTTCACTTGGCTCGCGGTGAAGATGTCCATGGCACCTTCTTCGCGAAGCATCTGGATATCCACCCCATCGCCCTCCACCTCGAACGCGAGGAAAAATGACCCATGAAAAATGTGCGGAGCAGAAAGAGTATGGCAAGACATGATAAGTATTGAACAACAAGAGCTCCTGGGATACAACAAACAACAAAATCTCAAAGGTGCAACACCAACACTCTAGAGTGGAAATTCTAAGCGGGATGGAATTTGGGATGGATTTGGGTGGTACGCCACAACATTTGGGCGCCACTTGCACCAAGTGCTGATTGCCTCAAATCATTGCCTTAGGGTTCTCTGCTCACCGTTGCCACCGCACCTGCAAGTCATCTTCGTCGTCCAGGGCTGTGGCATAGAGGGCGTTCTTATAACGCCTGAAGCGTCGGCAAATCTCTGAGACTTGCTTCTCCAGGAGTCCCTCAGAACCTCGGCGCAGACAGGAGCAGCATAGCCACAGTGATGTGAGATACTCAAAGGCCTACAACCGAGAATGACGGGATTTTTGAGAAAGCACAAATTTGAGAGACCAGCAATTCAAGGACACAGCCTTGAGAATTTATGATGTGGCAATCATCACTGTTCATCAAATGTATGAAGTTCAATTACCCAATGCCAATCAAATCACGGTCAATCAGCCTCACCGGCAGTCGAATCATGCCATGCTTCTATGACTTCTCCCGTACACACACCCGAGAAACATGAAAATGTCTTCTGCAACAAGACAGGTGCTCACCAAATGAGGAATCGCACCCTATGCTGGCCACTGATGAGCCCTGAAATCATGGATAGAGAAATCCCAAAGTAAATGCTCTTGCCATATTTACTCCTGATATGTTCTTATTGGCTGTGGGTCAAAACACTGTACCCCTGGTTCCCCACCATTAACCATTGTTTTTCCGTGATTATCGTTGGTTGTTATACCCCATTTTTGATGGTTAATATTCACCCATAGCCATATGTTCTTATTAAGTCTTATCAATGGATGTTTGTTCATCACAAACGACAACACTATGCACCCACCGCTGAATGATAGCACCTTGCCAGGGCCGAGGATCCATGGGGAGACAATGGAAGCGCCAACACGTTCAACAACGCACGATAGGCTGAAGATAGGAATGGACCAAGCTCTACTGGCAAGGGCTCTTCACCTGGCTGGTCGAGCAGCTCGTCAACCAAGTTTCATGAGGGATATATAAGTTCACCAACAAAGTCATAGGGAAAACTTGCTGGTTCATTATGGGGGAACCAGGGGGTACAGGGTGAACTGACCCATAGCCACCTCTGTTGTCAAGACCAAGACCAAAGTCTTCCAAATCCTTGAAGAACTCTGCAGATGGAAACTCGAAGCTTTCATCGGCATTGACGGTCACAAGTTCCAGTTTCCGGTGCCCTCCAGATTCTCCTTCCAGATGAATGCTCAGCAGGGTCTTGGCAAAGCCTGCCATGACAAACGTTTCCCGCTGATGTATAGGCAGCATACCCAACCAAACAACTACAAGGAGTCAAAATGAGTTACAGTCGTAACCACTCAAAACGGATGGAGATTCAAGTATGAATGAGAGCTGACGTGGTGTTGTCCAGCCAATCCCTGAAATGTAATCAAATGTATAGATACCCCACCAAAACAAGTTTCCGGGCAGAGTTCTGACATAAGGGGCAGGGGATTTTGGTGAACATAGAGATCCTATTTTGATTCTACACAAAACAGTATATATGGTCCAGGTTCTGGGTCCCCCCCCCCTCCCCACTCATGGTCATGGTACCTGATATATACTACCCCCCCTCCCCCTGTGGTGTGGTGGTGGGGTTGGGGAATGGTATTTTCAAAGTAGTACCTTTACACTAGCTACATGTTACCTATATACTACTTGAATACCAGCTATATACTACCTATATGCTACCTATATGCTAGCTCGACACCACCTATATACCACCTATATGCCACCTGTTAACTACCTGCTTACTACCTATTTACTACCTAAGTCCTTCCTTTATACTACCTATATCCTACCTATATACTACCTGGACACTACCTCTATATTAGCTACATGCCACCTATTTACTACCTATATAGTACCTATACATATTTCCTTTACACTACCTACATGCTACCTATATACTACTTGTACACTACCTACATGCCACCTACTTACTATCTATTTATTACCTACATGGTGTGCAAATGGCAGACCAAAGCTTCTAAATGCTCCAAATAGTGTACGAATGGGAGGCTAAAGCTTCCAAAGGCTGCAAATAGCATGCAAATGCAAGGCGAAGACTAGTTGGGGACGGGGGAAGGGGG
>VSDK01007408.1:112761-178331 GCA_009767595.1 Symbiodinium kawagutii | reverse complement strand
CATGCAAATTTGCACCAGAATTTGGAAGATCTCCAGCGCAGCCACCGCTTCCTGAGGCAACGACCGATCTCGAAACACCACACTTTCCTGCGCAGCAGCGCCAACATTTCAAGCACCAGGATTCACATCGTTTGAACCAATGTTCTTGACCTTTCTCGTATGATTCACGATCGTTTGAACCAATGTTCTTGACCTTTCTCGTATGATTCACGATCGTTTGAACCAATGTTCTTGACCTTTCTCGTATGATTCACGATCGTTTGAACCAATGTTCTTGACCTTTCTCGTATGATTCACGATCATTTGAACCAGTGTTGCTAAAAGCATGGACGTGATGAAGCAATATCATTGACCGTACCGCACTCATATGATTAGCGACTGTCATTCATTTATCATCATTAACCGTCATTTGCCATGATGTTTATGATTAATCAGATGATTTGCTATCATCAGCCATCCTTAACGACCAGAATCACTTAACCACCATAATTCACAATCATCAAACATGAAAAAAATCACCATCCATTGGCCATTATAATTCACTATCGTTCAATACTATTCACAAACCATCATCAAACGTCATTCATTCGTCATTCATTCATCATTCATTCATTCATCATTCACCATCATTTGCCATGATATTACAATTCATTGACTATATAACTCAGAATCATTTACCATCATCAACCATCATCAACCATCATCAACCATCATCAACCATCATCAACCATCATCAAACATCATTCATGGACCATTCACCATGATCAATATCAATCATGCTTTCACCATCCTTCCAAGTTCATGCCATCACCAAGGCTTCCATGGCGAGAGGCTCCGTCACGCACTGAACCTGTGATGAGGATGCGGGCTTTCGGGAGCGCTAGGACTGGACTCGGGGCGGAAGAGCTTCATGGGCACCTGCAGTGGTCAATGAGTTCATGGAGAATGCTTCTGATGGGTTCAGTGTTGGTCAATAATCATGGTTAATCAATCTGAATCCATTCACCAACGTTCCTGACCAAAATTAACTGGGGCTATCCATGAATGTCAATCCATGATTCTGAGGATCCTGAATGGTTAACAGTTTTCTTCAAGGTCACCAACAATCATCGGGATGAAAGATCCGTTAACGCGTTAAATCATCCGCTCGGCCTGCAAAAGTGGTGGCTTCTGAGGATGGATCTCCCTCCCATTGACCAAGAAACATGATGACAATGACCACTGATCTGATCATTGCTCTCCCATAATATTCTGGCAAACCAGGTGTGTGGAAATGCGAGGCCTTTTTGTGGCGACAAAAAAATGGCGTTGGGCCAGTGGTAATCCAAAGAAAGATGTCATCCCAACAAAGCAGTGGTCAAAATCATATGGTGGTGTCTTCAAATTCGAGTACGCCAAAATCACGCAACATGAATCACTTCTAGCAATAAATCACTCAATATTGGGGTTCCCCAATTTGAGAAACCACCACATTGCCTTCCTGGTGGACAGCAGCTGCTGGTCTTCTGAAGTTCATGGGTCATCTTCCCAACCAGGTTCATACAGGCACCATGAGCCAGCTACAGTACTCATCCTGATGTTCTCCACTTCGTGGTGGGTATATTCACCAATCACAATGGCGGGTTTCATAACCCAAACAACAACAACAACAACAACAACAACAACAACAACAACAACAACAACAACAACAACAACAACAAGAAGGACTCGAATCTGCTTGAATCCACTATTCATACTGCTCAGATTCAGATCCGGAGCCTTCGCATGCTGCAGCAGTTCCACTACCGTGTTCTCCAACTCATCCTGTGAACCAAAGCGCTGCAAATGGAGAGCATCCAACTCCACCAGCCACGCCTGGGCGTTGGTTCAAGGAGGAAACCAGCCGCATCTTCACCAACTGCTGACAACTGCCAGTTATGACAAGTGTCAACCAAGCAATGATTAATATGGTTACGATGCACGAGTTGATAATGGATAATAGTGGTTAATAGTAGTGGCTAATAGTGGTTAATAGTGATTTAATGATTTACATATATTTACATCCCATCGATCCCCACATGCTTCTCCATATATGCATAAAATATAGAGTGAGTTTAATCAGGCGTCTGTTTCGCCATGACAAGTATTCACTATAATATGCCCAAGGCTATGGCGTATGTTCTGATATACATACAAATATACGTGTGTGCGTGTGTGCCTGAAATGTATCATATGTATCTATCTACAATTACACATGGAAGGCCACTACGGAACAGGAACGTTCGAACTTGCACACGCCAAGAAGCGTAGGCTTCGTGTACATCTTCCATGCTGATGCCATGATTCGACAAGATTTGTCTCTGCTGGAGGGTCCAAATGTCCTCCAGGTGCTCCATCAACTCCTCATCCGGAGGAGTGTATCCATCACAGATGAGTGGCACTGTGCGGACCCGATTCTTGAAGGCTGTGACGATCTCCCCCGCGCACCACATCCGCTTCATGACCTCAGGAGCGCTCAGTGCTCGGCAATTCGACAGTTCTTTGCTCAGAAAAATCCCGGCTTGACCATTAGCCATCAATCATTTTCAACCATGATGCACAACCATTTACCCACATGAATCAAAATGTTCAAAATACAGAATTTCATCGAGACTATTAATAAATTATATGTCTTATCAAATAAATACATCTATATAGAATATGATTTATTCTGGAGCCACCACCAACCCTTCCAAATCATCTTAGTTGGTGAGGACAGCTCTTCAGCCGACCCCATGGCCTGTGGGGTCAGTAGCACTGCCACGCTCTTGGTCTTGCTGCGGATGGTGTCGAAAATCAGGTCCAATTCCTCGACTGTGCAGCAGCTACTGGGAGTTCCCAGCAGAGCTGCCTGTTAGCCATGATCCCAGGGCTGATGCTGTCGCCCTACAGATATGGTGGTTTCTTAGAACAGAAAAAATTGTTGGTTTACCGCTTAAAATCACTATTCATGCATTATTTGGGGGTCCCTATTCGGAGAGAAACACCCATCTGTTCCTCCATAGATTGAGGACTGCCAAGAGAATGATGGGCATTGATGGACACTCTCAAAATAAAATTGAGCATGTTTTTTTCGTCAAAAACATGCCGGGCTGTCCTCAAGCTGGTCGGAATCCAAGAAGATGGGCATTTTGGTATGTCTTCCAGCCAGCAGCTTCAGCAAACGACAAAGGGCTCCAGCACTGCCTTTGTGGTGGCACAGGAAAAGAGCGTAGAGGCTCGGAGGTACAAAGTGGCACCAAATGGAGTAGCCAATCACAGCAAGGCCCACCAGGAAGGGACTGAGCACTGAAAAAGTCAAAACATATCCCAACATTTCAATGGACTTCTCTGCATCTCGGCTGATCAAGGGGGCAACCCCCAGCAGCAAGATTTGAAGCAAGGATGTAATGGCGAGATCAGTGTAGTTGGCAATATCCGTTCTCCAAGGCCATAAGCGAACTTGCACGGCAGATGTTGCCAGCAACAGAAATCCCATAATCTCCATCTGAATGCTGACAAGCGAGGAGAAAATCACTGGAAACAGGGCCAACAGTCCATTGCGCAAGAGGAGAATCAAACCTCGGTATGAGTTTGTGATTGAACCAAAATAAAATAGGACAATAACCAAAATATGTTTATATGATCTTATACATATATATACACATATAACTACATAGTTAAGTTGCTAGATGCGCAGCTACCTTCCGAGAAACCAAAGTAAAAGCGTTCGGGTTTGAAGCGCTGAAATAGAAAGCGATGCCGATGGATGAGCTGAAGTCCGACTCCTGGGGCCGCCGTGACTACATGGTTGTCTGCCAAGGGTTGGTTGCCATGGTGCACCCTCAAGTCACTGGTGGTCCCCATTAAGGTGTCCTTATGAATCTCGTTGAGGTATCATGAAATTGTTAATCATCCCTACTAATAGTAGCAATATGTATTAGTAAGTCATTGTTGACAAACCCACATACGCACATAGTGACCCGCACAGTGGTGTCATTTGGTTCAACCCGTGCAAGCTTGGAGGTTGTGGTCCCGCCATGCTGGGGAATCACAGAACCACTAAACAATTCATACATTTTCCTAGCCACTATAAATTACTATAACCCACTATAAACCACTGTTACCTAGTACATCCCAGTAAAATTGCATTCACCTGTACCAGCACTATAGAGTTTTTATCACTACTAACCAGTCCCGATGATGGCCAGTGCCATGGGCTGCCACCAGGAACTACGGAAATTTTCAGGAACTCCTGGGGGGCCGCAGCTCCCAAGCACCAGCAGCTCCTGAGGTGATCCGTGCGGGGTAACGGCAAGTGGTGTAGGTGGCCCAGCTGATGATGGCCACGGGGTAGCACAGGATCCCTGCGATGGACATCGCCATCAGCATGAAATGCTCACCTGCGCCAGGTGCCATGGGCAGGTGCCAGGCAGGTGCCAGGCAGGTGCCAGGCGATGCTTTGAGCATGTTTATTTCAGATTAATCGAAAAGTTTATAACAACAACTGCTTAGCCCAATTCAAAAAGCCTTCATGTCACTCGAAACCGTTCTGCTCAACTTCGACTAAGAATTGATCGCTTTGCCACAAGGCAAGCAGTTTGGCGGCCCAAAGTAGTTTGATGCAGCCTCGCCTGAGTCAAAACAAATCACCCCGGGGTTGGACACCATGGAGAAAGATCCATCAGGGTTCACTCTGCAGTGCAATGGATCCACCACCGTCAAACTGATGGAAATGAAGAGCGCGAAGACCAAAACTCCACAGATGTTGAAGACAGTGTCGAAGTGCATCTTCTGACCCCGGCATTTCTTCACTGCCCACATCAAAAAGATAAAGCCAATGGCCAGTGGGCAAATCAAGAGTCGCCGGGTGAACCAAACGATGGGACGGTTACTGCCATACAAACAAGATATCCTCACAAGGTCCAGGTCGAAAACCAGGACCTGAGCAAGGTTTCGTGTCCGGTCGATGGCAACAATAGGTTGCCGGGAGCCCAAAAACGGGCATCAAGCAACAACTGAGCGACATGCTGTGAACTGTTGCTGTCTGGAAACCACCCTGGGTTCCGGCAACAGTGAGAGTTTTGGAGGCTCAAACTGCTACCCCGCATACAACCATGCGGTTTGTTCTTTCTGAAAAGAATCCATGTCTTTGTGGAGGTTTGAGAAATGGTTTGTACTGAGTTTAGCACCTACCCCGAGGATTATGCCAACATCGGCACATTCTAAGGGCATCTGACAGTCTGAGGCTGACAGTCATGTACTGCAATTGCTACTGGACCATACCTCTGACATATTTATTGCCACACGTACTCACAGTGCTGATGTCTGAGCTGATATGAATTCTGACACGCTGTGTCGACGTTCCTCCTAGTGATTTTCATGACGTGTACACGGTATATACTTCGAGACTTTCTGATATACTACCATTTGCATCGCCACATTTTTGAACATGCACAAGTGACATGCCACAATCTGGTGTGCCATCTGGCATGTATGAATATAATGATGTGATATGAGTTCTTAGTAGATATATCCCAACATTTACTCTGATGTGTTCCAATGACAAACATAGTACGGAATCTTCTTGTGATCGTATGAGTCCCAGGTCCGCTGCGCTTCTCTCCAAGAGGTGAATGTTACTTAAAACCATGAGTAACCAGTTTAAACAACTGATTGAACCATTACAGACCATTAATCATAATAAACGGTCAATCATGATAATTGTCTAAGCATATTTGCTAACCATTGACCATGATTCATAGACTAAGCATGTCTAAGCGCATGGTACGAGTGCTTCCTCGCGTTGGTCAGCGACCCGAGTCTGCCCAAGGGTGGCAGCAGAGTGCTGGGACTTGGAGCAGAGTTGGCAGCTCTTCATATGGAGCGGTAGGCGCACAGCTGCATCGAGCTGTATGTGTGACACTGTGTGTGTTTACCTATCTTTTTTGCGTACGTATGCTGTATGCATATATCATGATAATCAATTATTACGTAATTGATGCTATTTGATGCTCATATATTACTACAATTTCTTATATACAGTAAGATCTTTAAGTAGAAGGGACCGCAAAAGAAATGAACGAACACTTTGACTGGTAGTCATATAGTCATGGAACTGACAGGGACACACCATTCCCCGCGCCTGAGTGACACCGATCACTGCTCGGACAGGGTCCACCCAATTGATCGAAAGTTGTTTGATCGAAACGAGAGCTTGCACTGCTGTCACCATCTGACCTCAGCATTTTCTCCAGTGGTCATCGCTAATAGCACTGGTGAATGATGGTTAATGATGCTACCTAATGCCATAATGCCATTAAACCATGCTAGAAACATGTTTCAGCGTCATTCATACACGTTGGGCGAACAATGAACGATGGTTCTACCACACGAAGGGCTGGCCCCATTTCCCCGTCCCGCTGATGTATCACAAGACATGCAGCATTATGTGTTCAACTTGTCACATGTTAACCACGTATAGATTGTAATTGCATTTGCATCATACAATCATACATATATATATATATATACAAATCATATAATCAGGTATGCATTGTGGACATATGGTGGCTGTTTGGGATGCCGGCAGCACCCAGCCCCCCTGGCCTCCTACAGCCGCAACTGTCAGAGTGTTCAGGCCAAGCTGGTCCAAGTCGCCTCCCAGCACACGCACAAGCCTCAGTGCACATGGTCGTTCAGTCGCATGTTCAGTCGCGGGAGATCAAACATTTAATACACCACCGTCACTTTGACATTGTTTAAACATGTTGGAACATATATCACATATATAGGTGATGATTTCTCGTCATTTCTCATGAAATATAGGGAGCTTATCACAAGCTGGATCTGCTAGCAGGATCTCCCATCCTGATAGACTCGGATGGCTTGAAGGGCCTAATTGAGAGGAGCACATTGAGATTGACAAATCATTGAAGGGCATCTTGAACTCTGATCCGTACTACCAATGTGGTGTATAATGGCCATGTTTAAAATGGTGAATAATTCTGCACCGTCGATTCACGGGGAGCGGATACCCCCATTTGTTGGTGGTTTATCACATCCAAGATAGCACCCACTTTGGCGCTGGCACGTGGGTGTGCTATTGACAGCCCCACGTTTGCTATGTAAGCTTTGGCATCATACCCCACAAGAGAACATGTCATGTCGAAGAGCCAAGCATAATCAGCTTTGACTGGTTGAACATACGGATCCCTACAGTTTGGCTCGCGTGTTTTCATTGACCACTTGAAATCACCCTGTTCCTTCTTGCAACTCGAATGCGTATAGGCCATGGTTGCATGGCTGGGGCCGAAGCCATGGGGTACTGATCATTTTGAGTCCTAAAAAACCACTGGGGATGTTTGACTGTCGCAATCGTCGCCTACGTGCAAGATGATATGGGTGATCTTCAAAATAGGGGGCCCAAAAAAGCTGATGGCAGTCCAAATGTGAAACTGCTCAACACACGAAAGTTGGTCACGGCCGCGGTCATCGTGCCCCCAATTGCACCCAGAAACCCAGGCCCTTAACGAGCCGTGGTTTCACCCGTCATAGATGGATCATTTTTTGGATAAATTTGGGATGATGTATTTTGGGGGAGGGGTGTCTTTGGATGGCGCTAAGTGCAACTGGGCCACAACATCAAAAGTTGCAGAGCTACTACAGTAAAAAGAAGTGAGGGCAGAACGTCGACTGCTTCACATTGAGCACAAGTGCCGTCATCTTTTGGATAGTACCTTTAGGGCTGGGGCCGGCAACATTCCTCCAGATGGAGCATGCGGTCAAACAGTTTGGAGATTCATCACTAGCCCACGCTTGAAACTGTGATATGTGGTGATCATTTATGTGTATATATATATATAGAGATTACATAACGATTAGATTATGTATATATATATATGTATATATAGATCGAATCTTAGTATCATATCATATCTTGTCTCTGTATATATGACAAAAGTGTATATGATTCGGTATGTGTCGTGCAACGTGTTGCAGATTTGGGAGGTCTGTTTCGGGGTATGTTTCGTGCATGAGTCTGTTTCGGGGTATGTTTCGGAGGTATTCGGAGGTATGTTTTTGCACCAGTGGAACATCATTTCAAAGTTCGTGGGGGGGTCAAAAAAAGAAATTCCTAGTGTAAGTTTCCAAGCGGGTCCAAGGGTACGAAGTTGTAGTAACTACAACTCAAGAACAACGAATGCCTGTAAATTGTCCCCGAGTGCATCTCTTCAATGTATTTCAATGTCAGTTCTCTGACGACAGGTCTGCTCAGTCTTATCTCTCTCTTGGCACCATTGCTCACTCTCAGCTGTCTCATGACATCGCTTCTCCATTTCATCTCTCTTGACATCATCGCTCTCTGTCAGCTGCCTCATGGCATCTCTTCTCAGTCTTGTCTCCCTTGGCAGCATTGCTCGGTGTCAGGTCCCTCATGGCATCTCTTGTCAATGTCTTCGGTCTCTGCGCATCACGGCCCAATGTCATCTGTCTCATGACATCTCTTCTTCCGGTGTCTTGTGCCTGATTTTTTGGTGTCCCGTGTTTTTGTTGTCGGCTGATATTTTTGTCTGCCGGTGCTAGTGTCTGCTGGATGCTTTGGTGGGCTGGTGTTTTTTTGTGTGCGTCTGTGTGCTCATCTGCCCATGTTTCTGTGTGGCGTCTTTGTCTGGTGTGCGAGATCGCAAAGTATGGATCGGGGGTATCAGGTGGATCCTGTGTGGCCCCCAGGGGCTTGATCCGCGCCCGGTGCCCATATCCGTAACGGCATTTGTCTAGACCAATTCACCAGGGCTCCACCGTCCGCGCCTGGGTTTGCAGTTGTTGCAGGCTCTTCCCTCTCTGCCCGCTGCACAACTTCCCAGTGGCAGATTCCCAGGGCACTCCTGGGAGTCTCTGCACTTCAAGACCTGAGGGGCACCGGCATCACTGCCATCTCACAGGAAGCATCCGATGACGCCGTTCCCACAACTAGAAATTTGGACATTCGTTGGTCATACTGGTTATGGAGGATTTTCATATGAAAGTCCCATGTCAGCACCATAGTCAGAGTCACTAACCTAAACAAAGAACAAACATGAACAAATCCTTGCAATAACTCATCACATCTCACCATAACTCATCCAGAATTGCTGGAACCTATTGGATTACCTCCTTTGACCACACACCTGGAAGTTGCTGCAAGTTGTCAAAGCATCATGCCCTCCGGCACTAAAAAATCCTGCTTGATGCACAGGAGGGCCCAGTCCATTGCAGAAGAGGCCTTCAGGACAAGGCTGACACCCCGCTGATCCCTCGTCGGTGGAGTTACACATAAAACTGCCAGATGCGCATCGACACTCGACCGCAGATTGGGAGCCGCTTTCTTCGGTGATTTGATTCAGGCCACAGTCAAAGCACCTTTCTGATCCAAAGAAAGGCAAATAAGTGCCCCTGAGGCCAGGCTTCAGGGATACCACTGTGTGTGTGTGTACTAAACAATGCTTCGTTGGCTACACCAGTTGCCCAATGAGTTATTGGCTTCACACCCTGTCAATTGATACTTCGCTAGTATTTGTTGTACAGTATGTCCCTGGGCCTTTGGTTGTATACCTCTTGCTTTCAAAGAACAAATGGGATCCAATCCCAGTGATTCGTGCAACAAACTGCTGGTTGTGAGCAGCACCCTGCCTGGGGCACCTCAAACATTGCTCCATCCCCTCCTCATCTGCAAAGAAACCGGCTGGACAGTTGATACACCGGGTTGAGCCCAGGTCTCCGGAGAAGCTCCCCTTGGCACACTTCTTGCAGAAGGCTGCCCCTGTGCTATTGGCGAAGGTGCCCTTGGGACACAACTCTGGCAGCATTCCGTTGACACATTGGAAGCCTTTCATACAGGCTACGCATTGCTCCAAAAGCTCATCCTTGTAAGAGCCACTATGACAGTCCGTCAGGAATGAGGGCGGCGTGTCAGCCTGTACACCTCCAATCCAATAGACGTTACCAGCAGCAACAGCAAACACGCCATTGTCACTTCGGTACAAACCTGCGACTGTCAGCCCCTCTGGATGAAGGTTGACCAGCTCGTAGGATGCCTGTCGGTCCCCATTCTCGTCAAAACTCACAAATCCCGAGATACCTTCAAACTCAGTGAGCCTCAACTGCTTCAACAATGCCTCACCCTTGATTTCTTCCACTGTCAAACCTCCATTCAACAACTGATTGATGGCAATGACGAAGGTGTACAAAGCATCAAACAGAAATGGCTCGTAGAGATCCAAGGCTAGGCTGGGATCGGCAAAGCCAGCATTCGTCATCCCCGGGACGGTCGCTTGATCCAAGGGCACTCGAAACATGTCGAGACCGTAGCGAGCTCTGGCAGACGTAGACAACACATCATCAGCTCTCATTTGAGACCAAAACTGCCGAAAGTCCTCCGCTGGGCAATTTCGTCACGCGATCCGAGCGTACCATGACTTCCAGGCCACGCAAAAAGAAGCGGCCACCCTAGTAGTACCATGTAGAACTTCCACTGTTAGCGTTATGAAGAATTGTATTTAACATCGACCACAATGAAGGCTCGTTACATTCTGAACTAGCCACGATGTTTGGCCCAGAAATGATGAACAAATAGATTGTTCTTTCAAATTCTTGCATCCCAAATTGGCCGTTTTCGCGAAATAAATCTGTGCTTTCGTTCTTGTCATAAACACCTGGGATTGCTGCAAAGCCCCGCTGTGTCCTGGTACTTGGGACCTTCACTGACGGGTTTCCAGCGCATAAAACCCACGGGGAAGTTGGGGTAGTTCGTGGCCGTTTCGGACGCAATGACCTGCCATCCGCGCTCAAAGAAGCTTTCGCGGTCCAGCAGAGGAAGCAAACCATCATTCAGACCAACCTGGGCCACATGACTGCCGACCCCAATCTTGAAAAAAAAACATCAGCTTCAGTACCCTTAGACCAAACAACAATCCTGATGAAGCTTGAATAACCATTAATCACCAGAAATCTAAATGACTTCACAGGAGGGAAACTTGTTCCCTTCGACTTCTGCCAGGTGACATTAGTAGATAGAAAGAGGAAACGGCTTTGGAATGACCTCACAAAATCGATCGCCATCATGGCCTCTTCATCCATAAATATTTCCATGTTGCGAAGAGGAACCCCGCGAAAGCGATACTCTTGACCTGCCGCTCCAGTCAGGACATGCCATCCGATGGTCAGAGGCGCTGAAACGAATGGGTGCCATAGCTTTGGGATGGGCCATGCAATACCCCAGGGCGATAACGACACCATGAGTTCTCACGATTTTCCTTCCAATTCTTTGAAATCCTATGATGCTTAACCGACACTAACCCAGCAGATGACCGTTCCGTAAGAACCAACGGCCATTAGTCATTTCTATCATTGCTCATGTGTTCTCGCAACTTGGTTGATCTCATGCTCATGCTGGGAATCCTCGCGTAACAATCCCAGCTAGTGTCATAATCCTGACGCTGATACGGCAGCAGCTCACCCAGGGAGCCTGCACGCTTTGATTCCTCTGCGACTATTTGGAAGAGACCCTGGCCATATGGTTCCAAGCCATAAATGCACATACACAGCGGTATTCGAAACACCACAATCCACTGCCACATGGCTTTGCCCTGAACGACATCCGGCGGAAAGGTCCGCAGGAAGAAGGGATAGACATCCTTATTGGATAGAGCAGGACTGGACGCTGCATATGCTATCTGCGGTGTTTTCAACACGCCCGACATAGAAGCCACGGGCAGTGCGATTGAAGAGAAAACTCCGCCGACAAGTGCGATGATGGGCGTCCTACCATCCAAACCATAGAGGAAGTCTAAGGCGGTCGCTACTCCCACTTCCTGAGCGCATCAAAACTCCAAACTGGAAAACGCCAATCAAAAAAGTAAGGCTGCACAATGCTGCACAGGTTTGATGCTTGTGGTCTATCAGCTATATATTAAGGTTGATAAAAGTGTTACCGGGTGATACCTGAAAAACCAATGGGCTGAAGATACTACAGGATGCATTCCTTTTGAGATTGCTCAGCGTGGAGCAGATTCCTAAGGCTCTTGAGACTTGCTTCTATTGGCTGCACTGTTGATATGCCTGGTTTCTTATTGTGCAGCCTTACATTACAGGTCCCAAGATACACCAAGTGGATCCAAGTGGGACAATATCCAGTGTAGCACACAGTTGGGTGGCAATTGATCAGACCATAAATGGCTTTCTCCCAGAAGTGATACCTCCTAACCTTCCCTAACCCCTGTAGGGATCGAGGGGGTAACCATGGATTATTGTAACCCACCTCAATGTTGGGTGACCATGGAAATCCAGCTGCAGTCCCAGCATCGGATTTCGAGTGACTTGTGCCGATGCGCAGAGTTATGTTCTGCACCTGCCACCCCGCTGACGGATGCGGATGCTATGGTGACTTGAAGTTTTGGGAAACCCGCCACTGAGAGATGCCTATGGATACCCCAATGGTACCTATCATCCGGGGCAGCTGGGTGCTGTGATCAACGTGCAGTTGTCATCCCAATTGTGTTGAACATCTCTTCAGGAAGAATGCAAAAACAAAAGTTTGGGGCGGCTGTGTTGTGGGAATGCGCATCCATCTGGCAGTGACCCATCCTATTGGTGTTGCATGGATATGATGCCAAAGTGGGCTATGGTAATAGTCCAAGTCAGTAAGTTGCCTTTGCTGGTTGTTGAGATCAGAAAACCCGCTTGACCATGCTTGACCCATTCCAGCCTGTGGGTTCAAGTTTGGTACGTAGATGATGGGTTTCTCACCAAAGCGACTGGCAATCGCTGGATCGAAGTTCCTTCGGAAGTCCAAGTCGAAAGCGGCCACGACACCAATGTCCCACTGGGAATAAGAGGTCATAGGTCCATAGATTCCTAGGGCCCGATGCGACTGGCAGGTTCACGCTGTGCAGATTGAAGGTCGAAGTTGTCAGGCAAGAAACCAACCAGTGGTACCTACTAAACATCCTTGGTAATAACCATGGTTGATTGGGGTATTTGGCAAGTTGCTAAATCCATATTAGTTATTATTAAACAACAATGGTTGCTAAATCCATATTAGTTACCTTGGTAATAACCAGTTGCTAAATCAGTTTTGAGCAAATCCATATTAGGTTTTCTCACAATGTGCGGAGGAGAGGCCTATTGCCATTTCTTGAGCTCCGACCAGGCAGTACAGGAGCCACCCGCAGAGCCATGCCATGGATCATGCGGCCCAGGCGAGGCTCGCGATGGCCTCACCTGTCAAGATCTTCGTGTCACCAAACATCTTACAACACCTGGCCATGTTTGTGTTAACGAATGCTTCAAAATCATGTGGTATCCCATGTGGTATCTCAAGTTCTAGGTTTCTTCCCCTCTCCAAGGGTTGCACATGGTGGTACCCCAGTTTCCAAGTATCATTGTTGGGTGGCTATGGCTGGGGACACCTCCTGTTTGTCCCGTGGGTTTGCAGGGCCGAATTCAGGGACCTGTGTTGTCATTATTGGGGCCTATCAGATCTTTCAGCAGACTATGAATGGGGCCTTGCCCAACTCCTGTGAGCATAAAATGTGACGGCGTGATGAGTAAGCGACAACGTTGCTACTTTGTTGAGCGAACCTCTCTTTGCAAGAGAATCTACAGAAAAGAGCCTTCCAACCTGGCGTGGTGAAAACAGGAATGCATGGGAACCTTGTGCAGTCTGTGTATGTTCCATGGCTTCAACAATCTGGTGACACTCCTCTGCTCACTGGGAATCCCAAGCATGTTGACATAGGATTGGAGAGCCAGCAAAGCCGCCGTCGGCGTTGAGCAGCTTGGGATGGGAATCCCACCATCCTAGCGACGCGCTCCACAGTGATACCTCCGAGTCTCAGGAAGCCCCTAGGAAGCCCATGGAAGCCCATGCCCCCATGTCCCTAGGATCAGCAGGTTCCACCGCCCATCAGTTGGCCCACGTGAAGCAGCTGAGAGTGCTGCGCTTGGGCACCCTTCGTATCGCATGCTGCACTGGCTGGTTCTGCCTGAAGTCAAGATGGGGCATCATTTGCGGCTTAGCCACTATAAAAGGTTACACCCAGTTGATGTTGATAGTGGCGAATGATGATTCGCATTAGCCACTACTAATGACTATCAACTCCATTACTTGGATCATCAACTCTTCATGAAAGATTCCACGAGAAATGATCCCCCGCTGACGGAGAACGACTCCGTAGACCCAAGATCCAAGCTGCGACTGGAATCGCCTGGAGCATGGCTCCGGTGCTGAAAAATGCTGCAACCGGTGCCAATCACATGGTGGGTTGGGTCATGAACCAACAATGTATGACCAAAAATGGTGGTTACAAATGTTTAATGATGGTTTATAATGATTAGTGATGGTGTAAAACAACTACTGATGCTTGAGAATGAGCTGGTTGATCAGCTGGTGCAACTGTCACTACCAATACTGGCCAGAAAGGGTTAATGATGGCATCATAGCTCCCAGTGGGCTATGGCTCACAACACAAGCCCATTGTCCAAATGACCAATTGCACAACACAAATCCCTGAGATAGCTGGGGTTGTCCATACACAGTGTGCCCCTGCTTAGCTGGTTAGTGTCCCTATGTTCCCTCAAAATGGCATATAATCGATCCTAGAGTTGGTTAGCTTCCCTATCTTCCCTAGCAATAATAATAATAACATAGCCATTATCGGGGTAAACTAACCAGCTATTACTGGATGATTAGTTTCCCATAGCTTCCCCATGTAGCTACTACCGGATTGTTCGTCGGTACCATCATTTTTGGAGAACCCAGGGGGCCCACCGGGGCCAGTCAGAGATCCCAAGCCCAAGCGCCGCTGGGTAGCAATGAAGCATCACGGGCGGAGATGTTCGGAGATCCACGGCTGAACCACAGGGCCCCTGGGGTATGGATGGTCATCTACCTTCGCCTAACTGGTGATTGTGGAGTCAATTCTATCGAGGAACCAATGAACAAAAAACAGTTGTGCAACTGTGCTATTGAACTTAAAGGAAGGAATGGCTATGGGTTCGCAAAGGTAGCCACGCCCACCATGCTTCGTTCCCCCGGTGCGCAATGAAAGTTTCACAGTGGAATTGGAATGGTTTACAATAATTCCCAATTCGACCAACTGCAAAGGTTAGGATTCCTAGAAATGCCGTGGACCATGATAATCCATGAACCAAACACTGGTAGGTATGTGGAGCATTCTGGAGCCACATCGACATAGACACAGCCATGTCCCCAGAAAAAGATCTTAAAGAAGTGGAAAAAACGAATCTTTAAAGAGAACAATCTTCATGGGCTTCCCTACTTTAGGAAACGGGAAACACCACCCAAACCATCAGTGCCCACCACCCTTTGCCGTGACCTGGGTCGAGGTCTGGCTGGTGGGGAACCATCTGGAGGCAGAGGCTGCACTTCCACAGGTGGCCTGCTGCTGACCAGTGTGTCGCTTGGATGGCCACCCTGAACCAGCCAAAGAAACCCCACGGTTGCCATGTTGAATTTCAGCCACTGGAAATCCCACGGCTACAAAAAGGTGGCGTATTTCATCTGCACTGCGGAGAAGTCATGTGTCTGGGGACCATAAACGGAGGAGTTCTCCACATCCACTGATGCGGGTAGCGATATAACACAAACGTCGGCATCACTTGGAAGTCCCACTTAAAAACTCCAAACCTATGGGTAAGGATTGATAATCCTGAAAAGTTCAAGTCTAGATTTTGGAATCCAAAGCATGTTTCCTAGCGCAATCAGGGTGTACCCCCGAGAATGATGCGCCCTCTAAACAGATATATTCCGCACTAACTAGACTAAAAATATAACTATAATGAAATATCTAAAAAATGAATCATCATTCGGGGATGAGAACAAAACATCATGGCCCATGCGGGGACTGGGGGACTCATTCCCAGCAGCGGCGTTGCGTTCAACGTCGGCCATGCAGCGCCTCTTGCGTCTAAGCGTGATCTGCTTGGAATGGGAAAGAATCTCTTGGGCCTCAAGGGCAACTCCGATTCGATTCTCTTGCCATGCTCGCCATACTTGAATTACACCAGCATAGACCCCAGAGAATAGAGAAGCCCTACCATAGAGAATAGAGAAGTAAGAACCCCTTATAGCTTGTCAGCTATCTGGGGAAAAATCTTCGGAAGCAAATGCTGTTTTTTTATATTCTTCAAACATACTCCAAAACGAAAAGGAAGCAGTTTTGATGCCAACGTGTTTCTTCGGGAACAAACCTCCGGTTGCAATACTCCTAACATGGGATAACATGGGCGTGGTCACCGTTCAGCTAGGAACATAATATACCTCTTCGAAGTGCAACAATCACAACCTGCACCGTTTACTATTGACTCGACAAAGTCCATGACGGCGATGCGGATTGACAGGAAGGACATTCTGAAGCTGTGTCGAAATAGAATCATCTTGAAAAATGTTGCTCACCGGAAAGCAACATGGCACTGGTTCCCCAGTTCCCCTATCATTAACCATTGTTTTCCCTATGGTTGGTTGGTTATCATCCCCAATTAGTTGGTTGATTAGTATTGACCCATAACCACGTGACTGCTGTTGAGGCGTTTGATTTGGCGCTCGCCAACTGCTGGCTCTCGGACACGAGTGGCGTCTGCTTCATCCAAGGTCACTTTTCGCCATGGATGGGCTTGACTGTCCTGACACCGCTGATGTTTGTGGATGGAGTATCACTTAGGATCGCCGATGCTAAATGGCTCAGCCAAGGCATATGTGTATACATACATTGATATACACTATATATATATACACACAAATATCTACACACATATATATATATATATAAATATACATATATATATATATATATATATCTGTATGTGTGCATTTTTAAATATATATAAAAAGGGATCTTTTAATAACTGTCATGAACCGCATTTAAAAATAACTTTTCCTTGTAGCGGGAACAACCCACTTGGCACTGCTTGAAATGCCCATGCACTGCAAGAAGGGATGACGGGCATGCCTTCTCCTTGTGATATCTCTCCCATTGCCGTTCATTGAAACCGCTCAGTGAAAGAGTTGCAAATGCATCCTCTTGGTGGTCAAAACTAAACATGCTTCGGAACCTTACTGATATACATACACACGTATATATATATATATATACACACACATAAATATATATATAAATACATACATATATATACACATAAATATATATATATACACATACATATATATATATACATATATATCTACACATATATAACCATTGTAGAATAATGTCTTACTAAACCATTAGAAGGTATCAATCAAGCAGTATTGTATATTACTGAACCATTATATATAATTTTTGAATTATAGTTGGCCACGAGAAACCGTTACCAGTCAGTCTCTAACCACTGCTAGCCATCACCGGTCATTGCCAACCAGTATGAATAGTTGCCAACCATTCGTACCTATCAAGAAAACAATATTAATCACTGCAACCGCCCAGTACTAGCCATCATTGTTGTCATCAGCAGTGACCATTGAGGGCATATGTGAAAATATAAACTCCATAGAGACACATCGACTGTCATATCGTATCATACGGCATCCAAAGACTTATTACAAATGCTCTGCAAATCGCTATGAGGATAGGTTCTACAGGATTGGTCAAGTTGGAAACCCTATAATCATTGAAACCGTTGGGTTTCCTACAAATATTCCCATCAACCAACCCAGTGATATATCCCCGAAGTGATATATCCCCGATTCTTGCTGGATAAGAAATATCACCTATTATAAACCACTAACAAATGAAATGGCTGATGGGAATCAACCAAATGAATTATAATATTATAAACCATTCTTGCTGATTAATCATTCCAACTGAAAGTGGGTCCTGAAATGGCTGATGGGAATCAACCCTTTGTATTAACCATTTAACTATACTATGTACGAGTAATCAAGCCAACCATTTTGTGGGCTTCCCAATGAGTTGTGGGAAACAGTGAAACGTGGCTCCTGAAAGCTTTGGATCTTCCCCCTACAGATCTTCCAGATTTTCCCCACATAGATCTTCCAGACCTTCCCATTCCAAGACATCCCATGTTTTTTTGGTGGGAAAATGCTCAAAGACCATCCTTCCAAGCCCATTTTTTGTGGGAAAATGCTCCATTCCAACATGGCACCAACATCATCATCCCCCTGCCGGACCTTCCCCTCGGCTCCTGAAAGTGCATAAAGACCTGCGACACATCGAAGTTTCCCGCCGTGGTGCGGAAGCGCTCCGCTTCGGCCTCCAGCGGTGCTGTTTGGGCGGGCGGCGGGGACCAACGGGACCAGGGGGTCCCGTAAAGGTCGCGTGGTGCCAGCAACATCCAGCTGTTGAGAACCACTAGAGCTACAGGTGAATGCTGAATGATGCTTAATTGATGTGTTCTAAAACTAAGGGACCCCCCAAAATTGTGCGTTTACGACTGTGAATGGTCCATATTGGATAATTTGGGGAGTACCCCTATTTTGAGAAACACTCACTATATCTCATTATGGCTATATAGGGAAACCATAACAGTGACTTGAGGGTATACCATTCTTGAACAAACCCAAGTGAATTAAGCAGCAAATAACCAGCAGCAGCCAGCAGCTATGGTGAATAACCAGTAATAATCATGGTGAACACTGGCTGGCATTGAACAACCATGGTGATTGACCAGCAGAGAAAACAACCACAGAACGGTGAATAATGATTGATATTGGATCAACCGATTGCTGAACAATGGATGGTCAATAACGGATGGTTGATCAGCTGGTTGATGATGACCATCGACAAACAGGGCTGGTTGTCTCCCTGGAACCGCTGATCGACCAGGGCAACCCTGCGACCGAAAGCCTGAAGGAGCAGTTGCGCCGTGTTGCTTAGGAGGTTCGTTGACCTTTTGATGATACCTGTGCTGGTTGGTATTGGTTGGTATATGATGGTATTGACCCATACCTGAAACATCAACAGACTTGTTCTCGTCAACATGGCTGTCGAATTGGCTTGGTACTGAAGATCATGTTGGCAGCAACTGTGAGGGACAACAAACAACATCGGTCCTATTTTCATTGCAAATCGTGGAGTGTGGGTGTTTTCTTATTTCATTCTGATTGTTGTGTAAATCCCCGGTGACCAGTTCAATGAGCATCCTGCGTTGATGATCAACGGTAGAGAATTCTCACCCATCACTGTTTACTATGTTCAACCATTCTCAATCGTTGTTTGCCATGGGGAAGCATGACCACGCGTATCCAATATCAACTCGGCCATTATCCATCATCAACCATTTTTCATCCATGATTAAGATCAATACATTCATTATCCATAATCAACCAAATTTTTAGCCATGGATAATGGCTAAAAATTAATCATTGCTGCTTAGCCTATGGTTGATTTAGCCATACTTAAGCAGCAATGCACTAATGGCTGGGTGACACGGTCCCCCATCACCAGTCGCTCACCGCCGCCTTCTGCTCCAGTCGCTTCGCCAACTCGACTTGGACCTCCTTGATCTTTTGAGTCAAGTTGCTGGACCTTGGTCGTGGCCATGGGTCAAGCTCTTAACCAACCAATTTCATGGGGGATAATGACCAACCAAATCATAGGGAAAACAGCCTGCTTAATGATAGGGGAACCAGGGGGACCAAGGGTTTTGACCCACAGCCTAGTGGTGAACATTGGATAATGATGGACAACTACTATGGTTAGTAGTGGTGAACAGTGGTCAAGAATAGAGAATTACCATGGTGAATGGTCGTGATTCATCATGGTTGACATAGTGACTGATGACGCACAGAGATTCAGCTGGTCCGGTTGAGCAATGGGAGATCCAGCTCCCAACAAATAGAGAAACAGCCGAGAAACATGGTCGGTCGCTGAGCCATCAACCCTACAGGCATCTCATTTGGTGGGCCAAGGTGCACTGGGCGTTACGAAATTCCGATTCTTTCATGCAGCTTTGATCGGATCCTCCCAGGAGTAGCATCAAACTCAGGCAAGTGCTTAGTGACTAGCCATGACTAGCCATGACTAGCCATGACTGCCCATCACTGATGCGGATCGGCCATAGGAACCTGCTACAGCGCCGCTGCAACCGTGGCACTCCCCCAATTTCTGTCTTGCCACTTGCACCGCCTTCTGCAAGGCCTGCATGCCTGGTCAAGGTCGAAGGCAACTTTGAAGGCGGGGTTGCAAATGTTTGAAATGTCAGGCTGTCAGGGCTGTTAAATGATGAGCAACCTTCAAGAACTCTTAACAACCAGGAACTTGAACCAATGATCGAGGCATCCTTAGTGGCCTGAATGGTGCAAATCCCTATAATGCAACAGTGGTTGAGTTGGCGCAAATGGGAAGAAATGGGAAGAAGCAAACTGCGCATTGGAGAACAGGTCCAACTTTTGAATACTTTGAACTCCAAATATCAACTTGCAGTTGAATCATGTCAAGCCAAAAGCCAAAAATTGACCTTTAGAAAATGCCCATCCTGGGATGGATGGTCTGAAAGTCCCAAATTTTCGTGGATCATCAACTCTATGATAGCCCTTGTCCATCAAGGGATGTTTTGCTCGAAATTTCCACTCTATTCACAACCATCTCCCAAAAATAGGTAGTGGAACAGTAAAATCCTCTCACATGACCCCATCAAGCGGCGTTTTTGTTGGTACTACTCAGAAATCCTACTAATGAGCAGCTGGTTCAACCCTACATTTTGTTACAAAATGTAACTTTG
The DNA here is from genome assembly GCA_009767595.1 of Symbiodinium kawagutii. Classification (NCBI taxonomy): domain Eukaryota; class Dinophyceae; order Suessiales; family Symbiodiniaceae; genus Symbiodinium; species Symbiodinium kawagutii. Next base: position 157,595 of record VSDK01007408.1, on the reverse strand, counting down.
TTCTTGGGTGAACCGTTCAGGTCTGGTCAATGGTCAACCCAAAAGTGTTTCTCTGTAAGATCTGAATCCTGAGTCATCTTTTGCTTGCCAGCTGTGATTTCTGGCACTTACCCCACTTGAACAAATGGATTAAAAATCCGGGGAAGTGTGAATCCCGGTCACTGAGACTTCGGAAGTCCCACGGTCCAATGGAAGCGCGCTATGATCAGTCCGTTTTGCCACTATGATGAGTATGGATGAGCATGGTTCAATCAGAGGTATCCAAGCCACAAGCTTATACCTGGGTATATGGGTATCCAAGCTATAGCTATCATTCAGAAGATTTCAGAAGTATCTTTAATCAGAGGTATGCCCAAGCTACAAGCTCTGATAAAGATTTGGTTTTGGGTCACCAACCTCGCATATCCCAACTTACATGGGTCGTGAAGCCATCCCCAACAGCTCGCCGAGTCGCCATGGGATTTACGCCCCAAGTCCCCCCAGTAGTTGCGAATAAGCCAGCAATTGTTAATAAGTTGGTCAATAAACCCATTACCTGTAATTAAAATTGTCGTTATATCTACCACAACTCGTAGCTACCTAAGTTCATCCTTTGCTCGTTATACATTAGCCGATCAAATCGGCCCTTGCTTCGAATCTGGCTCTACACCATTGACCACGACGGTTTTGGACTGTTCATCAGTAAGCCGTTTCTGCAAACCATCAGGTCCCTGTTCTGAACCATTATGTCCATCAATCATGAACCCCTTCTATCGTGCTTCAGAATCTTACTCTGTAGACCATAGGAAGCCACCCTTGGCTGGGGGATATTCACCCAGCATCAGTCACTTGGTACTGGTTGGCGTCCCCATGAAGTGCATGACCACGACTGGCCCAGGGGCAAACGCGGCATTCTCCTGTTTTTTACCAGTTCACGATTGAAAAGACGAAGGTGCGACACCAATACACTTGCGATAAATGCATCATCGACAACTTTGGTCAACAAGTTCATTTCTAGTCGCTGGGAGCCGTCAAGGCAGGCTCATCTCAGGCACATCATCGTCGCCAATGAAGAACTCCAGCGTACTGGCGCCTGTCTCCTGCATCTGTTCAGTGTCTCCAGCAGTGCCGAAATCAGACGCCATGATATCGAAGTAGTCCAGCAGCTCCTGAACCTGCGGCTCTCCATGGCAGAGATCCTCATCAAAGCGGCAAAATCTGTCGGCCTCCTCGTCATTCAATGTGTCCCCAATGAAAAACTGCAACGGTGCCGCTGTTGCCTTTGCATGCATTGAAATCTCTGCGGGCATCTTCGAAGACAGATTTTTTGAAGCAAGAGGGAGCTGGTTTTCCTCAATCTGGGTCCAGAAATCTGCAGTGCCGTCACTATTCTCCGACATTGCTTCCTCTGCGACCTGAGTAGAGCAGACACTGAGGCCAAAAGGCTTCATCTCCTCCATTCCGGTTGGCTTCGCAGATAAACCAGCTGTGCTTGAAGCCGCTTTCAATCCTTCAGAATCATTGGGCCGTTCGAGGCGTGACAACTGAGCCAGCGCCGAAGCTTCGCAGCGTTGCATGATGTCGTGCAACGAGACAGAATAAAGCATTGCCTCACACGGTGCGCGCGTCGTAGCTGCCATCATCTCCTCCGGAGCCTTTGTATCATCTCCAATTTGCCGCAATGCTGGAGTATGGTTTGTCTCCCATGGTTGGCGTGTCCTGCTCAGCAAGTCTTGGACTGAAACTGACAGGAGGTTTTCCTCCCATGCTTTGCAAGTTGTCTCTGCCATGATCTCCTGCGAAACTTGTGCCGCATTTTCTTCGCATGTTTGTGTGTCAGCTTCACTGCAACTTTGTGGCAATTCGTCAGCCATGGGTGGGGGCCCATTGTCTTCTATGCCATGAAGAGGCTTCTCATGTGTGTCTTCCATCCTCGCACTCACGGCCTCGATCAGTCTCTTCACATAATGCCACAAACGCTTCCTGAGCTTTTTCAGCATGGCTTCCACTCTTCGACGATAAATAAAATACGCCTTTGCCAATTGCAAGACGAAAAGTGCAATCAGCAACAGATACATGATGTAAAGTGTCATATCCAGACAAGAAAGGTAGAAGAGTATCATGAATGGCAGGTGCTCGCCCTCCAGTAAATACCCCTCCAGCAAGTGCCAGCGCAGAAAGTACGGACTCGCCCCACCGAACCACATTGCAAAAAGTGTCCCGTGGACGGCCCGGGGCTTGAGTCATATGGTGCTCATGGATATGAACAACTGAAACGCTCATCCCAAAGTGTTTCCGCCCTGGCAGGATATCCTACATCAACCATTGAGCACTCTCAATCAACTATTAACTAGCGTAGCATTCAGGTTCATCGATCCTTATCAATTAACCGCTGACTCAGTTTCGCAGAAACTAAAGATCATGAGTTTCATGAATATTATAACCACTTAGCGCATCTAAATGTTCTCAATCGGAATCATTAACAGATAGTGCAGGACACATTGATCAAATCTTGTTCACCTCCAAAGGGTTTATCCAAAAGACCTCAAATCATCCTAAGTGCAGTTGGTACTTAGCAAGGGAGCACCAGTCAGTTGCTGTAGGCTTTAGTGCATCATCTGCATCTGGAATGGAAGTCCAAGATTCAACCAATCATTCCTATCGCTATCAACCAGCCATTCTTGCAAATAGCTGTGCCCTTTGGCTCCGGTACCTGTGGGACTTTGCTTCAAGCGCAAGTGCTCTACGAAGGTGTTGTAGTGGGCCACCTTGGTTGCACAACGAGCCACCCTTGGTGCACCCTTGGTGGTCCCATCCTCAGATTTGGTGCCCCAAAATGGAGTGCTCTTCTATTGAACTGGATGATGATCATTACAGTATTGATAATGTTGCTGGCAGTCATGGTTGATAATGGCTGACAATATTTGCTGGTGATGATAATTGACATGTAAAGCTTCATCATCACCGGTCGTTAGTTCTCATCTCTCAGGTGACATCAGCCCTTTGTACCATTCGATGAAGCTGCATGTTATGGGACTGTCAGTGCCATGTGATGGCAACGCGGATTGACACAAACCATGCAACAAGATGGCTGAGAATCACCCACTCATTGACTCATATCAATACAGTAAGGCTCCTGGGATGCCACGAGAAAGTCACAAGGGGCAAAGGATTTGCCCAGAGTCCAATGAATACGATTCGTATCATAATCAATGGTGCCAGAAGCATCCAGAAGCTGCTTTGGGTCCCTGATTCTGCGCTACCACATTTGGTTCTCAAAATAGTGAAACCGATAGTAGCTGGATTGAGATCCAAACTGGTCTCTTTTTGGATTCTGGGTGTTTCAGCTAGAAAAAGCTCAGCATCTTGGACTTGGACCAGAAATGACTAGAATACATGGGCACGGTACTGATGCTGCTGGTCCAGCAGGAAGTGCTGAGGAAAGCACTACGAGCATCTGCGATGTCTCCGGGTTCACCTGACGACTCATCCCGCTTGGTGCAACACTTCAGCTGCTTCCATGTGACTCAAAATGATTTCAACAGCAAGGAACATGTCTACGTAATTGCAGGAACATATCTATAGACCTTATCCATGATTTTGGCGGGGCTTTCACGCTCTGGCAGCCTCATATTGGACGACTGCAGAACTTTCTGAAAGTTCTTGGGATCTCTGCGATCGCTGAAGGACAAGTCTGTGGCTGGGTTCATCCATCCTGCTACATGCCACAGCTACACATGCTTCTGCGCATATGCCCACGACGTGCTAGGTGGCTAGATTCCGTTGAGCCAAGGGATTCCAACGAATTTAGAAACCAATGATTGGACAGTGATGTCCTTTGGTCTTGTCGGTTGGAATATTTCATTCTGATACTTGTGGACAGTTACTGTTACTATTACTATTACTATTATATAATGTTTCTAGTATATAATGTTACTATTGTATAATGTTACTATTACTAATACTATTACTATTACTATTATCTTTATATAATGTTACTATTACTATTACTAGTACTAGTACTAGTACTATTACTATTACTATTACTATTATTATTACTATTACTACTACTACTACTACTACTACTACTACTACTACTACTACTACTACTACTACTACTACTACTACGACTACTACTACTACTGCTGCTGCTACTACTACTACTACTGCTACTACTACTACTACTACCACTACTACTACTACTACTACTACTAGTACTACTACTACTACTACTACTACGACTACGACTACGACTACGACTACTACTACTACTACTACTACTACTACTCCTGCTGCTACTGCTGCTGCTGCTACTACTACTACTACTACTACTACTACTACTACTACGACCACCACCACCACCACCACCACCACCACCGCTCCCACAATCACCACAACCATGCCCAACCACGGCCAAAGAGACAACAACAAAAATCAAACAACGGCAACAGTTCCGACCAGGACAACAATTACTTGTCAATTCCAAATCCTAACTCACTTTTGCGCCCTCCTATGCCCTCTTTTGAGCGGGCCAAAACCCTCACAATATGACATTGTCTGGTCGTAATTGTAAATATACAATCCGGGACAAGCCAAGCTTCATCAAAGCTCATATCTTGATTTCCGAACTGGTTCATACTAGTGCGCAAGTTTCGGAATAACCTGCGCCTCAGGAAACCCAACTTATGACTGGCCGAACAGGGGCACAACCTACAACGTATCCTACTACAGAACCAACATGATACGCAGCCCAGCAGTGGAAATCAAAGTTTGGACCACGACAACATCACAGCCATTTCGCCTCCACCGATTCCCTTTCCTGGTCGTGCAGCACTGCTAGTGCCTGTGGCTACCCTTGGGGAAGCTTGGGACATAGCGCCGGTGTGGTCGACAACTGCCCAAAAATCCTGGCTGCATAGATCTTGTGTAAAATGCAGGAAATCTGAGAAATCTAACACAATTGGATTTGATTCGGCATGAACAATAGGAGATCCAGATTACAGTAATCCACCAGCCATTTTTCCCTGTAAAAGGCGAGCCATTTGTACTCAATCTGTTGGTGGTTTATCAATGTGTCAATCCGGTCAAATGATAGAGGCTAGTAAGGGTCAATCATGGTCAGTTCTGGAGGGTGAAGATGGGCATTGCCGGTTCACTAGAAGGATTCATGATGGGCTGATAATGATTAATGACACTTCACTTCGGTCATCCACTACGTAAAAGCTATGATGAAGGTAGCCATGAGTTAACCATCACTGACCATCATGAACCATCACTAACCCTCACTCGTGAATCATCATTAACCATCATCAACCATTCCCTTCACCATTCCATCATCAACCATTCCTCAACCAGAACCATTCCATCATCAACCATTCCTTAACCATTGACCATCATGAATCATCATCACCATTAATAGTAGCCATTCCTTAACCATTCGTTAACCATTCACCACTGGCCAAAGTCACCAGTCCCACGACGGCAACCTTCTCGATCTGCTCCAAAGCTTCTCCGTTTCGGCCTCGGAGATGGGCCCGAGCCCACGAGCGGCGAGCCCAAGTGATACCACGGGCGCACGAACAGGATCTCTGAAGACGTCCTTTCTTGGAAAACTGGTTTTTCTAGATATGTATTCCTTTAAAGAACTAAGGAAAATGATTGGGTTTTTTTCACATGTCAAGGTTTTTTTCACAGGTTTTTTTCACAATTCCGGGAAAATGATTGGACAAAAGACTTTGCAGGAAAATCCTAGAAAATCTTAGAAACTTCTTAATTGAACTTGTTTTCATCCTTCGGTCAAAGGAAACAGCAGGCAGGAGTTTCCCCGGACTTCCCCAGCTGTCTCTGAGTTTCAGACCTGTGGTGCTTAGAAGCACTGCATAGTTCAGGTGTGTTCGCGCCTAGAGGACGGGACAAAAACATAGTGCACTTGGCTCACCCAGATGCACGCTGTTGCAACAAGCATTGTTGCGAATAGCATTAATATCAACATTGATAGAGGGGATATTAGCTTTTGTATATACATATATATTGATCATTGCTAAGAGTGATGAACAGTTAGGTAACCAACAAGCAGAGGGGTATATTGATCATTGCTAAGTCAGGGTGATGAACAGTTAGGTAGCCAACAAGCAAAAGCAGGGTACAGTATGACCAGGCAACGAAAGGGGTTTGGCACGCCAGATATCATTGGATCACATCCCATGGAACCAGCGACCCAAGTGCCAGGCTACGATGTGACCAATCCCAAGTGGTGGGGGCGCTCGTCCATCAACGGCATCACCATGATATGTTGATGAACAACTTATGGATAGTGATGCTGTTGATGAATCTGGTTGATCAATCGGGTTGCTTAATATCACGGACTCCTTTCGATGTTTGTTGATTGATGTGGTTCATCAGATAGGTATACTAGAGGGGATAATTAGCATGTGATACTATTCCATATTGTCGATGTCTATCCAATTGTTTCATGAACCACACTAAAGTTTGTCGACGGGTCAGTTGAATATGTTGCCGCAACCATCTTTTAGATGTTTTCTCTCCCAACACCTACAACCAACCAACCAACCAACCAACCAACCAACCAACCAACCAACCAACCAACCAACCAACCAGCCAACAAACACAGCCACTGCCATGGGATCTCCCATCCTTTCCTTGGATCTGCTGTCGAGCTGCTGCGTTCTGTGCTTCCTTGTAGTGCTGCTCGATTCTCAAGCCCTGCTCCGCGAACCTGGGGGGGGGTGGCGGGCCCCGTTGAGGGCCGAGGGTGTCGAAACATGCAAGAGTTGATGGCTTGGTTGAGGCAAACTTGGAGACTAAGCTCAGTCATTAATGATCTTTGGGATCATGCTAATTAGCTGTACAGAAATGTTCATTCACTATCTATTCACATTTATGGATATAGTAGTATAGCATATAATTGTTAAATCATTCATTGTTTATCATTTATTCGTGTGTTTCCTTGTTATTTTGATTTCATCTATTTATCATTCAAGAAACATAGCACAAAGGCGGTCCATAGATCATTGGTGCCACCCAAACATCTCTATAGACAAATCTTGAACAAGTGCAAGTCGTTAGTGGCTGACAACTCGTCCATGTTCAAACCACGAGTTGATCGCTAAGGTATCCACTGCAGGGCCGCATTCTGCTTCCCGCGACTGCGGTAGTAGCCTGGGAGGAAAGACAGCGCCATCCGACGAAACTGACGCAAATTAGTGGAAGGAACGTCCACAGCGGCCATGGTGTACACGTATGTGTCCCAAAGCGGATGGTTTATCTGCGAGAAACGATGACTTTGGGATGGTTCGAGGGTATCCACTATTTTTGAAGGAGCCCAAATGCATCAAAACTTTTGGTGAGGCGTTTATGACACAGCCATGCTCTTTCAATTTTGAGCTAGCATTCCGAAGTATACTATCAACACACCCGAAAAAGGGCGTCATTCTACAAACATGGCAACACACTGACAACTGTTTCAATGTAATCTTCTTGCTGCTGCTGCTGCAAGATCTGCAAGCAAGCCACAACAAAGGTTGTTGAAAGTGACCGCTCGAAGACAAACTCTCCGCTGGTAATTCGGAACATTTTGCGCTTCGGTCATGGCCTCCCCGGGGCCGAAGCGCAGCCGTCCCCAACCACCAAGGTGCACCATGAGCTGGTCAGCTAGACGATTTCAAGGATGTCTAGTTCAGCTCTCTGAACCAAGTGAGTCATTCCTTCGTAGTGAATTGATTGTTGTCGAAGGAGTTGCATGAATGAATCCAATTCTGCCAGATACGTACCAACCTAAAATAGATTTGATTCATCGTCAGCCGACACGCAAGCGTGCCTTTTAAAGAGCTGACCTTATCCACTTCATCCCGCTGTTGCAGCCCCCGATGGTTTCCCTATCGTTGTCAGGTGATTCCATAAGAGTGAAACCATCTGCGTTAAGCACCTACCATGGGGAGATTCCCCTGCATTTCGGCTATGGTTGCACCATGAGAATTACACAATTTCGTCAACGGAACGGCCTGTGCATAAACCACCCATAAAAAACACTACAGTAGCCACTTCTGGTAAAATCAGGAGTAATTTACACATGGTAATTCAAGGTAATTCCATCCTGAACTCAGCTTCAACAGGACTACAAGGCATGACCCACCCTGGCTGAACAACCCACCGTCCAACCAAATCCACCACGGCAACCTCAGCTTTTTTGAGCAATTCCAAGGCCACCGTGAAGTTCCCTGGCATGATCAGGCATGACAAGGCGGGCCCCTAAGGTTTCGCCAGAGACGTTTCTGTACATAAGCCTCTAAGCAACATCATGAGCAACATCCCCCACCATTGGTTTCTCGTAGGATCTCGTAGGTTTGTTGGGTTTTTGCTGGATTTGCGGATCTGCTTGTCTTGATATTTGGTACCAGAACTGGACTATGACTTGCCCGCTTTGTCGTGGGTCTGGGTTACTATTGTTCAGATTGCCATTGTTTTTTCGCTTGGTGAGTGGCTGTCAGTAGGACTGGGACGACAACCACAACGTTTGCCTGCTCAGTGGCGGTATTGCTGTTGCATAGCACCTATCTGATGAGGAAATTGTTGCTCTTGAAAAATGAAAAAGGAGCAGATTCAATGAAACAAAGACGAAAGAATACCCTCCAAATGAAAAATCAACCGACACGACCAGTTGCTATCCAAATTGACAATACGATGGATGGTCAGCTCATCTGCGGGATCTGCGTCAATCAGTGAAGTCCATGACCAAACCAGTGATTGATTTTGCCTCAAATGTACCTCTACAGTCGCAGCAATGCAAATGGCTACCCCTCCCCTTGTTGCTTTGGAAATGACTGCGTACTGAAAAGCGTGCAACATCCAGCCGCCACAGCTTCCTTGCTGGATATCAAGCAGTATAACCATAATGATCAGCATCTTGGAGAGTGAACTCTGTCTATACAATAGATATAGCTTACTATGGCAATCAGTACACGTGTGTAACCAATACGCCCGAGGTTCACTATCACCACATATAGCCACTGATCATTATGAGTATCAAAAGACAGTACATATATCACCCACCGAATCGTCTACTGCTCAATAATGCTTAGTAGCTATGACTCCAATGGTGCAGTAGCAGCAACTGTTTTGCTTTTCTTGGGGAGAACGTCCCGACCTTCAACAACAACTTTTGCCCTGAAGCCTAGAGAATCTCAAAAACACTGAAAAAGAGTGTCTGTGAAAGGCAAAAATGGTCAAAAAAACGGTCAAAAACGACCAAAATGATGAAGCCCGAGGAGGAAAAGATCCGCGAAAAGCGTCTGATTTCTGTAAGGCAACTGCCACCTGCGAGGTCTGTGCATTGATTCTATTTGATTCTGGTGCTACACCCCTTTTCCTCGGGGAGCATCCCTCACCAGCCCATGCTGCGGAGTCGGACAATCCTCGAGGATGACCCCTGTTCTGCCCAATGCTCAGTCACCGTTGCGAAATGGTTTCACTATGCGTCACGATACACTGACACAACTAATCCATGCGCTTGTTGTTTTCAAAGCCAAAGTACCCCTAACTCAAAAATGAAGAACGAAATGTATGATGACATTTCCCCAAATTTATGAAATGTATTGAAATGTATGATGAAATGCCATCATGATAAGCCAACTGTGTACCTTTCGTTGAAATTTCCCCAGGCGTGTATGATGCCTAGCGCATGCCATGACATCCGTGACCTTGGCACCGGCTCGCCTTTCGTTAAGCACTGGACACTCCAATTGTTGCACAACACCACCTGAGCGCGGCAACCGACGCAGAAATCGGCTGACTGGTAGATCCATAGATCATCATAGATCATAGATCCACAAACCCCCCCAAGTGTTTGATGGGATTCACCACCTGGGAAAGGCAATGGTGGTTTATGAACAGGCATCAATAAACTTAAGGATCTATTAACAGGCATCAATAAACTTAAGGATCACCCTTTACCATATTTCTCGTAATTAATAACTTAAGGAATCAATAAGTAGAGCCGATAATCACAGCTTGTCCATGGTGCCTTGCGCAGGCTCCTTCAACTCATGGAGTAACTCATGGGGTCCCGCCCAGCAGCTCCGTTTTTCCCTTGCCATCACGGCAGCACCGTTGCGGCACCAGTTGATTCGACGCACTGGTCAAGAGATGAAGCAATTGAAGTTGTGCTAAGAAAAGCACTGTTTTAGTGCGAAAGAGGGTGTCTCATTTAAAACCAAGAGACTGAATGAGACTGACATAAAGACAGCTGTTTTGGCTCTTTTGGTTCGGCAAACACCGAGTGACACCCATGGGTGCTGAGTCGCACCCCAGAAGCGACGTGCTGATGCCACTAATTCAGAAAGGGATATGTCCGAAAAATCTGGCGTCGCCACGCAGCACTTTGTGTGTTGGTTGCCTGGTTGAGTTGTCCATCATGGATGCTGGATCTGAAACACAATGAGTTCGTCATTGGTCACGGAGAACATTGAACCGTTTGATATGGTGAGGTCAATGATTTTGTCATCAAAGTCGTTGTCATATCATCACTGTATAACTCCTATTAACCTGTTGGATAACTTGGTTATGCATGTAAGGTGATGGAATCACCCCAAAGATTGCAGTCTCCTTTGGGAATCCCATGGGTCTGGTCATGAATCCTGATAGATCTCCGGAAGACCGTGCTGGAACTGCTGTGCTGCAATGGCCGTGCCTGAACTTTTGGACCTAGAGAGCACAACCATGACCACCATGACCACCTTGGACCACGGCCCTGCCATGCAAGAGCTGGGACATGGTGCACTCGAGGCAAACATCCATTGACTAATTTGAAAACGCGTGCAATGTTGGGAAGTGTCCATGAACGATGTACCCCCTGGCAAAGAGCAATTTCTACACCTGTGGGGTTACAACGTTTATGGACCATCCCAGTTGGACTGCGAGGCAAGGTAAACTTCTGAGTCTGGGTCAAACATGGAGACTTTTGCATACTTTTGCGATACACTTCTGGATGCGTCTGGTGGAAAGGCGTTTTTTGCCTCATGTCCTGTGCCAGTACCTGAAAAATATTCCTTTCTGACTAAGCCTCGGACCCTTCCTCATCTTTGTGCTGTTTCCGTCTTCTTCCTCTTCTCTGTCCTCTTCTCCTTCCTCCTCTTCGTTTTCCCTTCCTCTGTCTTCGTCTTCTTCTTTGTTGCTTGTTTCTCCTCTTATGCTCTTCTTTCTGTCGCCTTCCCCGTCTCTTCATTTGCCCTTGCTTGATTTCCTCTACCCGCTAATTACACAGCATGGCTTCGAGCAGAACTTTGATCATCGAGGGTGCAGGGCCTAGTACCGGGGGCTACTAAATAATAAATGAAAGCACTGATTACATCCTTGCCACTAAGCCCTACCATCAGCTCAGCTATTGGTAATAATATAATTGATCTACCAATGATAAAACCATATTGATAAAATCTAATGTTGGTGTATATGATCAATCAACCTGTGATATCATAATGTAAGTGAAAATATAACAATTTGTTGAACGGGTCAGGTGTCATTGGGACAAGTTATAGGTCGCGGTAAGTCATCCATTTTGACCCAGGACCATGTAGACTTGTCAGACAAGTTCAGGGCTGCTGTTGGGAAAGCACAATCTTTGACTCTAACGACGCTGAGATCTACTGACTTTTTGCGTTGACGGTGCTGCAGGCAGCTCCAATCAGCCCTGCCAATCGCCACCAAACATCGATTCAGATGAAGCTATGACAGAACGTCAGCGGTGTCGACTCCTGTGTTGCTGAAAGAATCTATGTGGGTGTTTCTCAAAATAGGGGTACCCCTAAAATCATCCAATATTAGTCAAGTAATAAACCAACCATGTTAGGGGTCCCCTATTTTGAGAAACCCCTATGTATTGAAATTTGTTGCCCCGTCGGGCAGCAGCCACCGCCGCGCCGCACGCCCGAGTCCTGACTCGCTGGGAGGTCTGGGTTGGATGCTGTGAAAATCTACATGGGATACCATGTTCCAACGTAGACTTCTCCATCAGTCATTCCGGACACAGGGGAGTCCAACCAAAACCATAAACTATATGAGAACCTAAGCAACCAGCCGAACCAATAACAAGAGTTTCCACCAAGAGCACCAAACAACCACCATCTGCTTATCACATGAATAGGTTCAAGGAGCGTAGGGTTTGTACTTGTAGCAAAAGCTCACAAAAGTAGATCATCCATGATTAATGGCAGTTCTGCATCCATACACAAATATCATTATCATAATCATCATACAGTTCAATCTAAATCCATCGTGTAATTAATGTATCATGTATGCGTATATCATATATACCAACCAGCCACCCAATAGGTTTGACCACCTACCCTTAGATCTCGAGCTGTCGAAAGCTCATCCCAAACTCTTGTGGGAGCTCTCCACGATTGATCAGGTCATGGGAGATCGCAAAGTGATGGATCTGATGGAGTCATTATGACCATCAGCTCAAGCAGTATATGGCTATGGGTCAATATTAACCAACCAATCCTAGGGGATAATGACCACCAATAATAAGGGAAACAATGGCCAATGATGGGGGAACCAGGGGTACGGGGTTTTGACCCATAGCCATATCAACTGTTAATAGTTAGATGCCTTGTCAAAACCATTAGCTGAGTAGTAGCTATTGCCTTCGGATAAAGTTGGATAAAGCTGTGCCCTGGTTCAAAATAACGAAAAATGAGTGCAGCTGACTTGATTCATCCTTCATCAAGTCCAATCCTTCACTGATGTTTTGAAAAGAATAAACATTGATTTACTGTAGAACAACTAAACAACTTTGAAAACTACAAACAAAGCTGCCAAAATTGGGAATGCTTCCTTTCAATCGACTCTGAAAAATATCGTCTCGTGGGTTTCAGGGTGAGCTGAGGACACATGATCACAATGACTGATATACCTCCGTTGCATGGTGATATGATTGCGACCACCTGTATTGCTCCAGGCCAAACCCAATACTCTTGTCAAATATCCCTAAAAATCTAAGTAGTGTCATTTTTCAAGTGCTGGTGCTGCCCCACCTAGTATTGAAAAGCATAGAATTCGACTTATGTCGATTCGGTAGGAAAACCATGGAAAACTTTGACAAACTGATGACCATTCGGAACACACATTGACCACATGCGTGGCCATTGGAAGCCGAGCTACCGTTGTGTGTCTCCAATCCGCAGCTCAGCCGACTGGTGTCTTGTTCTCCGGGTTCACCCTATGGGCGCTCTCAGCAACGGTTTCCTCTCAGGGTTTGAGGAGTCGCAGTTGCAAAATGTTACAAACTGTTCGCAAAGCATGTTAGTCTTTATTGGATGCTGTTGGTGCTTCTTGGCGTTTCTCCAAGGTTCATATTTCTGAGTTTTGCAAACAAGTCGATCTCTGAATGTTGCAATTCGGCATTGCAAAATTTGTCAAGACTCCTCAATCCTTTTCAAGTGGACAAACAAATTCATCCACAACATTCCAAAACGCTCAAGCCATCCCACTCAGACCGACCCCCAGATCGCCGCGCCTTGTGACTTGCCTTGTGCTGGGAAGCTGCACCATGGACGCCATGGACCCTGAATCGGGGAGGTTCCAGGCACAGGGCTTTCAGCCTCAAAGCTTCATCTGCGTCGGCAACAAATGGCCGTAGCGCCTGCTGCTTGTGGGATGGACCATCCTCAGTGGCTTGTGATTCGCTATTCACACCAAGCAGGGAAAACAACAACCTACTACTTCTTCTACTACATAGGTCTTGCTGGAAGCCATTCTGGGGCCAAGAGCCGTTGAGATGTGTACATGGTGTACCTCCTTAGGGCTCCCAGGAACTCTCAGGTCCAAGTTTCAAATGCGCAATTGCTTCCCATGGCGGTAGAAAAAAGGGGGAACGCCTCCACGGCCAACAAAGCGCTGGAGTCAAATTGAGCCAAGACCAAGTAGGGCCACAACGAAGTCCGCTTAAAAAAACGGTGATGCGCGATTTCTTACATGCTTTATACTGGGTGGCATGCCAGCTCATGAACGACATAGGTCATGTCGATAGCGTTTCACAACATAAGCCAGTAAATCCCCGTCTGTCAACCACCGTGGTTGATGAGCAGCTGATGGTTGCTACTGCAAATGGTTTATGTATCACATGCATCTCTGCTGCCCTTGAGACTTAACGCCATAACGCTGTCTCCACCGTGCCCCCGTCGGTGTCCCCACATAACTTTCAATGGACCGCAGAAACTCCTCGCGACGGCAACTCGTGGGGCTGCCGCATGACACCTTGCTACTAGATCTACATCTTTTTTGCTACGTCTTGACCATTGTTGGTGCAAGATTCCCCACAGCTGTTTCTGATTCCCCACAGCATTGCCAAGTTGTCACAAGTTTTTTCCATAATTCCTCGCTTGAAGGGCCTTGCAGGGAATATCCTCCTGTTTCTAGGCTAAGTTTTCTGGAGTGGATGGCCTTGAATAATCAATGCCTTTCTACATAGGTTTCACCCAACCACCGAACGGGCATGGGTCCCAGCTGTCCTACATGAAGCACACTCCTGCTTCCTTCTTTGAGGTGGAGATGCAGTGAACCAGCGATCGCTCAGCATGCGACCGGTTGAGCGATCAACATGTCTAACTATGTAATCATATTACGTACGTTATCATGATACAACTATCTATATAACCGGTTTGGTTTATAGTGGATACATTTGTTTGTTACAGGTTAGTGTTAATGTTTACCTAGATAGCAACTTACAGTTTCATAGTGATTCGTGCGAGTATGACACGATAAACGATATACCGCTGCATCGTTAATCACCATGTCAGTATAATGTATACTGCATTTGTATATACACCCCTCTACTGCACTAATCACCATTATAGTTATTACTACGTAATATACATATATATATATATATATTTATTTATTTATATGGGTGTTTATTAAAATGGGAAATCACGAAATGCTTTGTTTATCACCAAAAATGATGAATGTACAGAATGATAACTGGGGGCACCCCCATTTTAAGAGAACCATATCAACCATTGAGCAACCCTATCACTGCAACCATTCAGCACTCCGCAACCATGAACGAAACCCGAGCCGCGCTTCAACGCTCCTCATGGTCATCCCCCAGCAGCTGCTGTCGGGCACTGATGGCCTGCCACAAGTGGCAATGCGAAGCGGCTCAGCAAGGGTTTGAATCTAATGGCTAGTAATGGCTAATGATCTGGTGGCTAATGATGGCTAGTAATGGCTAATGATTTGGTGGCTGATGGTGGCTAGTAATGGCTAATGATCTGGTGGTTAGTGATGGCTAATGATGGCTAGCTATGGCTAATCATCTGGCAGATTCACCTACACTCATCGATGATGATGGTCATGGGCTTTGCCGGTCGTGGATCATTTCTCAATATGGGTTTCTCAAAATAGGGAACCCTAAAAATGGATGATTTGGGGGTACCCCTGTTTTAGGAAACCACCATATGTACAGGACATGTTGATTTTCTCAACCATGGATAACTAACCGGGCTTTACATCGTTCCATCCCACGTGTTGCAAGCCTAGTTCAAAGATCCATTCATGTTTGACCGGCTAGAATAACCCCAGCCATATACCTGTCGCATATGTTATGTTGCACTACCCTTTATCAAACTAACCATATATCATACATATATATATATTATGTACATATATCAGTTGTCTATTGCAATCATACATTGTTAATATATAACAATGCATATAGCAAGTACACCTATAGCTGAAATGCCATGCCAAAGGGTGCAAAGGTGCATCTGTAGGAATATGCAACAATATGTGCTAGCTTACCCAAGAATCTAGCTGAAAAGTATATGCCTTGCTTGGCTTGCCAAATGACCACTAACAGGTCATTTCCGCTTAGTGTTAGCCAGCAAGAAACATGAATCACCGAGACAACAACCAGCCAATTCCCTGCATGGTAGCACACCCACCTAACAAACCAACATATGGAAGTTCAAGCCCTGACGTTGGCAATCAGTCATGCGATCTTGGCAAGATATGCAGAAAACTATTGTGACCCAAGGTGGACAAACTTGTCTGATGCAGCCAATTGCCCTAGTACTGTTCTAAAGTGCATAAAATCACCGCTGTTGCTGTGGGCGATCATATCAATCAAAAAACCACCGTTTTCGGCTATCATATCAATCATGTCGATAGTAGTCATAGTTGTCCGCCACATTCAACCAATGGCAATAGACCTGGTGGTTCATGGCAAGCCATAACAAGGAGATGGGGTGAAAGTTCTAAAACCTCCAGGCAAAGCACCAAATCGCGGATATGTTCTGGGATGGTGTCCAGAATCTGTGTTTCAGTGCTTTCCCTGTGAAGAATGCCATGTACCTCCAAGTAGACACCTTTTTCCGTGGGTTTTCCATGGTGGTGAAGAACCAACCATCTTCCCATGGATGTCGCAAGCGGTTCACCATACCAAGTCGCACCCTATCCTCGCCTGCTCCAAGTTCTCGGCGGCTTCAACGAATCGAGAGTACGCAGAGCAAAACCTGGCGCTTTCGCCGTTGAGAGCCGCGGGCTCAGAGACAGGGAAGGGGATGACTTGTGAAGAAAATGCGAAGGGAACACGTCATAACTTAAAATCGTGAAAATGTCAAGGGTGATACGAATCATAGATATAATGATCATAAATGGTTTTGGAGTTGATAAGTATCATTTATGATCATGTATGTTTCTTGCGAATATGTTTTTAAAAAAACCGTAAGAATTTCAGGGACCTTCCAAGAGACATGCTGGGAAATCAAGCGAAATCAAAATCACGAATTTCAAAGGCCATGGGCTTGGAGCGAAGCTCGGGCTGCGGAATCATTGAACCAGTGGATTTTTGAGCATGATGCAGTAGTTGACTATGAAAAGGATTGACAAGCTGATGCTTGTGAATGCTTAATAATCAGATACAATTATAGTGATAGTTCAGGTATGCATGATTATTGATCCAGCCAATACCTGGCAATCATACTGGTTGGCAGTTGATGATGCCCAACTGCAAAACACTTCGTTGCCAATAATTGCTAGCCACTGAGAGGCATTGAGAGGGTTGTTCAAGTGCTATTGGAACAGAATCATCAAAAGACAGAACCCATGTCTGGGGCTGCACATGAAGGAATGGTTTTACCCAAGAAAAAATAACAATAACAATTACAATAACAATAACAATAATATTACCCAGCATATTCTATCGATTTTGAACCCTTTTGTGGATTGTCTTTGGCTTTGGGATCTTTGGGTGTGGACAGCGTGGTACACCGGTCCTGTCGGACACCATTCGTCTGAGCGGGGCTCCACACGAGGCATCACCCTCAGCTTCGTCGATCATCATCACATCCTCCTGGGCGACTGGGGCACTGCGACACGTCACGCAGGCTCTTGGGACATCCATCCCATCTTCGCAGCACATCCCGATTCGAACAAGACAAAGCTAGTGGAGTATACCTCAAGTAGTACAACCCCAAGTGAAACTTATAGCGTCAGCTTGAGAGCGCCACATGCTGATGCAAGTCTTGCGGAACCTCAGTGGGCGCTGGTGGCGTCACCGTCCGGCTGCCCTTCGCCCCCCACATGCTCAAGTTGACCTTGGCAAACTAAGGCTTGTCAACCAGCACAAGCAATAACCAATGAACAAAGCATCGATTAAGACCGTCGAGGAACCATCATGGTTGTATCAAACATAGTTAAAGTTCAAACTTTCAGAAGTATGAACTAAGTATCATTTAACATCACTCTTAAACTAAGTATCCTTTACTATTGTGTGTTTGCCATGGTCAGGGCGGCTAACCATCATTGGACCATGGTTACTGATCATTCTGGTGGACAACAACACGAGGTGTGCTTCCCAGATTTCTGGACGCCCTTTAAACTGAGGATGCTAGTGCCAGCGTGGTGATGCCGTAAAGCCCTAGTTGTTGGTGTATAGCTTGTTGGTTTACCATCGAATAGGGGGTCATGATTGACAATGTGGATCTTCAACACAATGGCATTTACGAGGATAAAACTGACATTGGAATTGGTTCAGAGTGTACTCCTGGAGTGTTTTATTTACAGTTTTGCCGAGTCTCCACACTTGGTTGCTGCACGAGTGGTTGACACGACTTTGGTCTGCAAAATTGCAAGAGTGTCGTTCATATGTGTTGAGATCTATGATACGTTGATGGACATACCCACAACCGACAGTAGGGGGAATAGTACAACCCTTATATACGTCCAATTTGTTTTGCTATGTTCATCAAGTGTTAGTTTGTAACCATCCATAGACGAGTGAGTAACCATTTATCTCAACCATCAATTCAGCGTGGGGTAACGATGAATGAACCAGTAGTTGACCCTCCATTGATCAGGAAGTAACCATGAATGAAACGTGAGTCAACCGTGAATGAGCCAGGAATTGACCACCAATTGTCCATGAATCAGTCTTGAGGTTGCCATGAAGCATGAACCCGCACCAAGGCATTCAGCAAAAATTAACATTAATGAACCACGAATCAACCATCGTCATCAAACACCACTAATTGAAATCATGATCACTAAAGAACCACCACGTATCCATCATCAACATTAATTGATCGTCATTGACCATCATTTACCACCATCAACCACTACTTACTTAAGCGTCATCAACCATCACCAAACACCACGAACGATTCGCATCAACCATTCACCACAAACGCGCCACTCAGCCGCTCCGCCAGGGCACTATGCTCTTGATGCTCTTCACAGGAACCTCTTCGCAGGTCGCACAGCCTGTGGTGCTTCAGCAATTCAGAATGTTAATGTAGTGATTAGTGATTGTTAGTGATGGTTAGTGATGGGTAGTTATGGTTGATCATGACTAGTGATGGTTGATGATGGTTAGTGATGGTTAGTGGGTTCTTCAGGTCACTCGCATGGTATCCAACTTCGCACGGGAACGATCGTTCTTCAGATCGCTCGATCGTTTATTCATGGTGACGAATGGTCACTGCTTCAGAATGGCTAATTGTTACAAATGATGTCTCTGCAGAATCCCATGGCGGACCCATGGCGGAGCGTTCGTTCTCGTAAGAGCTCCAAACAAGAGATATCCATTGTCTATCTACCCAGGAGTTTTCAACACTGCTGCGGTTGCTGAGTTCGCACCTGACTCAGTGCCTTGCTATTGCCTCCATAGTGACAATGACAGGAAGTCTTGGAAACGTCTCCTCCAATCTAAGACCAAAAATTGCTGTTGATATTTTTGTAATGACTTGTACTCCATGAATGAACTGATACACAGCCATGCGGGTATATCCAAGAAATAGGGAAGATCTCGATCTACCACCAAAAAGATGTTCCTTGTAAAGAAACCAAACAGTTAATGCACCATTTATGGGCCAACCCAGTCTACATAAAGATGATCATATGTAAACAGTATACAGTATGCATATCTATATATATATATACATATGTCTATATCTATATACGCATAAAAAAACACATAAAAACATATATGTTTTTATCATTATCATTATATATGTGTGTGTTTCTGTGCGTATGATTTATGTACGGTAGGTTCTCTTGCCTCCACAATGGGACAATTGTGAAACTGCAGCTGGGTTCCCGACCGACCCAAATGGGCAAGGCAGCGAGCGGAAGGACCTGAAAGCCGCTAACCGGACGTTCACCTCAGCAAACCTATACACTAAGCATTAGGCATGTTTACATAATTGTCATTAGCATGGTTGTAAGGTATGACAATGTACACTAAACATGATTACAATCATAAATGATTGGCATTATGTAGGCATGTTTGATCATGTTTAGGCATTTATGATTGTTCACCAACCATTCACCGTTGGGAGAATGATAATTACCATGATACTTGGGAGCCATTTTAACTTCAAGCATGCTGATGCTGATGATACTCTTCTGCAAGGATATCATTTGCCACTTCCAAGGGGGTGCAACAATCGATGACATTCCTTGGAAACTCAACGGGTGGACACAGCGGCCATGCTGTCTCAGGGTGCACCTCTTTGCTTGGCACTTCTGAGTGATGCTTCAATCTTCGCACCGCCTGCTAGCACTAGCAGCTGTTGCTGTCACCAGCAACTAGGCTCGCCCGTGTCTCTATGTCTAGATATGCATCTAATTGCATCTATATGTCATTATATCCGCACACGCACGTCACATGTGTGATCAATCTATGTGTGTTGGATTTTTGTTTGTACTCACGCAAAGAAATGATTGACTTCCCTGCACCCGAACAGTTGATACAGTTTTGGCCACACCCCGGCAGCTTTTGGAAAAAGACTGCCGGACAGCCAGAAACTTTGCTGGGGACTCCTGCAGAAGTTTTTTAAAACCCATCATCCACCAGGTGCCTGGAGTCACTGCTCATGTTCTCCACCGTTCACCATTCATTAACCGTTCATTTAAAACTCATTAACCATCAATTAACCATTCATTGACCAGAACCATTCATTAACCATTCATTAAGCCATGATTTCTCAACCTTTCACCAGGTCATCACATGACCTTTTCTCCTGTTGGAAGCTCCCAACCCTGTGTCCAGGTTCGACCTTGGGCGAAGGCGCACGCGGCACCAGATGCGAAGGACTCAGGTTCGGCAAAAACCTGGGCCAGGGCGACCAGGGTGGTCAAGCTGGTCTGACAACAAGATCCGGCTCCAAACGTGGCGACCCGAACAGCAGAGGCTGAGACACTTTCCAAATCTGGAGCTGTGTTCCATCAGTCAATGGTGTGTCAGTTTGGTGTTCATCAATGGTATCAGGAACTGATAAATGGAATGAACTAAATCTGTCGGTTTGGTGTCAAGCTCTGTCTGGAATTCTATGGCCCCAGGCCGAGCTTCTCGCAGGTTCGGCACCTCGCAAAGGCTCCAGAAAATTATGGCAAACGATGCTGGTCAACGAACTACAAATGTCGATAATGGATTGGACCATAATTTCATGGCTCAGGAGAGGGTAGATCAAGTTGCCAAATATCTCCCAACTGGGACAATGAACAGATCCTACAGCAACACCATTCTGTGCATTCTTGGATCTCAAACAATGGACAGTGTTTTGACCCAACTGCTCATCTGAACACTGACAAATACCTCGCATCCTTCCCATTGGATGACTTTCAATCGGTTGCTTTCTGTACATAGTGTCATGTCAGGGCATTGCAACTTGCAAAATCACCCCACATCAACAGTAGAAAGTACTGTCTGTCTGACGATCTAGAACTTGGAGAGGTTCTGTTCTTGGCTCAGCTGGTTCTGAGCAAGAACCCAAGACACAAGGAGACAACCATGCTAACGAAATATCTGCAAGTATAGAAATGTGCAAGCTGCATGCAGAAATGAGAAATACTTGTCATGCGTATATCTATGTACAGAGACCTGCCATTTTTGGTGATCTGTGGTGACCTGTGTCAGTGAATGTCTCATCCGCGACTGACTGATCATCAACCAACCCCAGTGTTTATCATGGTGATGTTCCTTCGAACATGGATTGTTTCTTCTTATGAATCTTCCATTTGTGTTGGCAGAGCTTGGGATCATCACCCCAAGCAGGACATCGAATCAATCTCGCTCACAACAAACACCTCATGCAAGCCTGATTCAATGCTCTTCATTCTGGTGACAGTATATTTATGAATTGCCAACTTTCAAGGATCAAATTAACCAAATGAAGCGAAAAAACGAAGAACCACAGAACCACTAGCTTCAATGACTTGCAAAAGGAGCAAACTTCGACCATTGACGGCAAGGACATCAATTAATCCGACCCCACTGATAGCAATCTCGCAAATTTCAACAAACAAAGTCAACAAATTTGTCTTTGTCCATAGATTACACATCAAAAGAGAACAACAAAAAAATTGTGTACAAAAAATGTTATGGTGCCACAACAGCTTCTCCAGGAATCCCGAACTGTGGCGGCCATGTCTGCCACACCTCAGTCGTCAATGCCAAGCTGGGTGGCTGTCACGGGAAGTAGCTACCGACGGACCGGGCTAACCCTAGAAATTGTGAACATATGTGAACGATTGTGAACGTACGTGGGGTTTACTTGCTTAGTACAAGTCAGGTTTACTTGAAAAATCTACCCCTACCCTTTTGCAAATCGTTCACGTTGAGTCAGGCTTTGTTTGAAGTCCATGTTGGCGTAGAGAGACAATCGATGCGAACGAGAGGCAGAGCACGATGTGCAATTCAACAAAGTGCTCCAATCAGCCTGCAATCAGTTGTTTTGAGGTAATATTCAGAATAATCAGCCCAGTCTTACCGCAAATAGCCAATGTTTTCCCGGCATGTTATCAGATGAGTTCTTGATACGGTTCTCCCAGCCTCAAGATTTTGCAGTGAAAGAGTGAGAGCGAGAGAGAGAGAGAGAGAGGGACAGAGAGAGATTCGCAGCGTCACATGTCAAAAATTCGTACACTGTACATCTGCGTACTGCAAAGGTCTATATTCACATGGCCCACATGGCGTTTCTCAAGCTGCCACCCTCTCTGCGGTCGGCTTCTGCCTCTCATCCAAGGCAGCATGGCGACATGCCTTACATGTCAGCCCATTGCGATGCCTCTCTTGGCACCATGTTTGAGCCAACAGATCATGGCAGCAAAGTCAAACATAGTGTTGTCTTGGAGGACTGCTTGGTGTCTGTACTGGGAGGATCTGAAACATCAGTTTCAGGCCAATAATGGCCCTTTAAAAAAAACTCACTTCAGGACCACCATGTTCTGCCATCCCATTTCGTACAGGGCCAAGGCCGGCGCTAGAGTTGCTTGTCTGGTTCCACGTTTACGGTGTGCCTCAAGAACCCTTGGGTACTCTGACGCAACAAAATAAACGCGCAAGCAACACAAAACGCAAAAATATGCACAAATGCATTGTTGCGTCAAGATCTGAAGCGGCACTTGGGACAGCGAGAACTTTTCTTTCGAGCGACACCCCATCTTGCTCTTGGCACACCAGACTTGCTGATGCCAACGGCCCATTTTGGAGTCTCCACCCGGCGCCAAGTTAGCAGACTACCAATCGAGCTAAAAGGCGCACCCCATTCCATGTCTGTGGGAATATTCATCAAGCTGAATCAAATGATCAGCACGCAAAATTCGTCCCGACTGATGGCAGGAGACAAGCAGAGATTGAATACTGGCACCTTGCCCCCAGAACAGCCCTACTGCACACGGAGCCGCTTCTTCGCCGGCGTCTCAGAAAAAATCTTCTGCAACCAACCTGCGTCTTTGGCATCTTGCACGAAGAATGGTTTTTGCCAAGCTTGTGTGGCGGCTGCTTGCTTGCTCTCCGTTGCGACCCATGGGGCATAGACTCTGAACGAAAGCTTTCCTTTCTTGCCACCTTCTTCCAGAATCTTCTGCGTCAGAAGCTCTTCTGCAGTGAAAAAAAAGAAACCAAAGTTTCCAGCTTCCTCCACCGCCACAACAAGGGCACAAAGATCACTAGGATTGAAAGGAACGATCGGGCCCTTCCCCCCAGGCCGCTTCCAGCAAGTGACAAAAGCGCCATTTTTCGTTGGTGTGATCTTTGCAGTGCGATAAGCACACTGATTTCCACCCAAGTCCAGCCAACACGCATCGTAGGCAGCGCGTTCTTCGGATCCACATCTGCAGTTGCCTTGCCAACTGCAATCCCAGCGCCCTCCAATGATTTGCAGCATCGTTTGAAGGCAGGAGTAGAAAAAGACATCGAAGGAATACTTGGGAAGAAGGTGTATCCAACAAAGTAAAGAAGGCAAACGCCAAAATTGAACTGCTTCCTCATGCCTCACCTTGAGCCGGCGCAGATCACAAGCACATGCTTCAGGCAATAGTCTCAGATGTTTTTTCTGGAATGATCATTGCAAGACACTTGCACAAAAACGGCCGGCTGCGCTTCTGCACACTGTAGGGGTGACTTTTTCCGCAACGCCCACAAAATGCTGCACACAGTGTCTAGACTACCAATCTATAACTGTCTCCAGCAGCCCCAGACTGTTTCCGTGATATATTGAAATCTTCCCGCAGTTTCCAACAATGGTTTTTTTGCCGATATGCTGAGGCTAAGAAAGCTCCAGTTATCATGATCAAGACTGGGGGTTGCGGGATCCCACGCTACGCCGCGGGCGATACAAGGACAAGCCATGCCTGGCTCTGCCTTGGTTTCTAGCACAACTTGACCAATCCTGCACCCCGATTTGCTGGCCCGCCTCTGAACAACTTTCCTCGCTTCCAAAAAAATATCTGCAACTGCTCTTGGCGTCTCTTACAAACATGAACGCTACTGAAGTCTCTTCTTTTAAATTCACCAAATACACATCGTCAGCAAAAGTCGATGGGCGGAGGAGAAAAGCATCCCTGAAGCAGCTCATCTTGCAAAACCTAGCCCTCATTACCCACTTAGATCTGCTGATAAGCTTCGTTTACCAACAAGGATGAGGACTACTGCGCAACTTGCAAGATCATGCAAGATCACCGCGACTGGGCAGCCTACACACCTACTATCAGCTCCTAAGCCACCCGCACTGCACTCACGGGGCCAGACGAGCATGTATAGCTAAGGATAACTGCTACGGCAACCAATTTGCATCTAAGAACTCCTCCACTGCGAGTCTCAGCTCCGACGATCGACCCACTGGTGGATAAGCATGAGCACCTTCGAAGGGCACACAAATTGAATCTTTGAAGCTGCTCCTGAAGATCGGAACCGCGTTCTTGAACATGTCCAAATCCTGGGATGCTGGGACACCAAGATTGCGGGTCTACTTTCTTGACCTATTTGGCACTCGAAGGTTGAAAGCATAATGAGAACATCCAACAACTTATTGCAAATGTGCTTGGCTCTTCTGCAACAATTTACAACTTACCACAAACACGTTCAGCAAATTCGCGGAAGTCCTTGCGCCCGTGGAACAACAGCAAAGGCTTGTCTAAGGGCTGTTGAAAACAGCCCTTCTGCTCGTGGTATGGGCATTGCCATGGCGCCATTGCAATCATGGCTCTGACCGTGCCAAGACCAAGGTCTCGCTGATGCTTTTGGGCCCACAAGGCAGCTTGAGCGAACGCCGCTCCTTGGCAAAAGCCTGCCACAAAGTCAAAAGGGCCATGAGTTTCCACTTCCTTTGCCAGGTAGTCGAAAGCTTCCTGGTAACGCTGCTCTTCGGAAGTCTTCTCCTCTGCTGTGTAGCTGGCCGGATCCCGATCGTTCACGTGGATCTCGAAAAATGTTTCGAAGTTCGCGCACCATTCTCGGTAAGTCTTGCCGGGCAAATACTTTCCGTCCTGAACCAGCCGCGTCAGCCCCACGCGTTCAAGCTGCTCGGCATCAGTGTCGGCATCGACAAGATGAGGACCATCAAAAATCACAAAATCTGCAAAGTCTGCGAAGCCAAACCAGCCCTGCGCCTTCAGCAACTCCCAAGCTACTTCAGCATTGGTTTTCTGCCCGTGGAAAAACAGGACCCGAGGCCTCCTTGGCGGCCTCACAACGCCACTGATATTCTGCCAGCTTTGAGGCCACCATCGCGCCACCATTGCGCTGGCTGGCCGCAGAAGCTCTTCAAAGTCGGGGACTTGTCCTGCAGAAGCGCTGACCTGGCAAACAACAGCAACACAAGGCCGATCTGGCGATGGTTGCGGGCCGAGGCTAGCTAGGAATAAAACCTTGGGCTGCACAAAACTACCTATCGGAAATATAAGCCATCTCGACCCGTACTCTTGTAGACCTCTTGGGAACTTCCTTGAGACAGCCTTGCCTTCTTCTGGATGTCTCCAATCAGACTGGCATTCCGCAACCAATCTTCCCGCCGCTGGGTCGCAAAAACCGCGAAAGGCAACTGGTCCTTTGTAAGCTCGGCCACTTGCATTTTGGTTGACCCAAAATGCTCCCACATGATGGTCACGTCAAGCCCGGGCGCGAAAGCGGTCTTCTCAAAGACCTTTCCAACTAGCAACTGAAAAACACGAGAGAACAGCAAGCAGCAGCGGAAAAAAAGCGCCACCAGGCTCAATGGAAAAGGGAAAATGAGAAGATTGCAACTGATTGAAACATCTGCTGCCCCGCCTCGGGATTGTCCCGGTAATGGAGAAAAGCTTTGGCAAAGGACTGGACGTAGAACGGATAGCTCGGGCACAGCAAACTGTTCAACCTCTCAGAGACCTGGGCAAAAGCGCCCAAGGAGCCACGGTCATAAAATGGAATTGACGGCGAATAAGGGTTCACGAATTCGTACATTCCATTGTCAAGGACAATAGGGAAACTGATACTACTACCCATCAATAAACACAAGAATAAATTACGATACTGTAAGACTGTAAATTGTAAATCCTTTCAAGCCGTCGCCAAATTCTGCAGCTCAAAAGCTGCTGATTCAATTGTGTTCTTAATTGCTATGAAATATGGAAAGGGGTTCTTAATTTGGCTATCCCAACAAAATGTTCAAGCTTGTTTTTAAGATGCGTGGACTTGCGGAATGGACGACGCAAGCAAGTAAAATCGCAAGCCTGCAACATCCTACTCACCACTTTTTGAAAGCGCTCATTGGCTGATATGCGGCTGAAGTTTCCCTACTTTTGGCAAATGAACCATTGCCACCTTGATTGGTTGGTTGGCTGGCCGAGTGGTTGGTTCTGCTCAGCTCTAAATTTCCAGCGCTTACATACTCCGCGCATCCTGATTTTTCATCAATGGTTTACTTTACTCTTCTCGACTCGGTTGTTCTCCGTTCTTTGCTCTCCCTGCTCACAGATCACTATTTCTGATCTTGAAATCCTTTTCGTCAAACATAATAAACCCATAGTGGCATCGAAGCGAAAGCAAACGCTTGGTTGGTTGGTCGGTCGCTCGCACGCTTGCTTGCTTTTCTCGCTCGCTTGCTTGCTTGCTTGGTTGGTTGGAATTCCTGTAGCGGACCCTAATGGCGCACGGCCTGCCAGCGCGTACTTCAAAACGCTACGACTATCAAGGAATTTCAGGCTTGGCCACGCCATGAGATGTGTCTCCTGAATGGCAATAGGGTGCGAAGCATCGGACGTCCAAAAACAATTAGATAAATCTAAATCGGAATTTGTTCTGCAACCCCGAAAACATCAGGATGAACGCCCACAACACAAACCGGCCTGAAACTGGTCGTTGGCCACCAAGTTTGGGTCACCATCAATCCAGAAGTTGGCTTTGCGTTCGACGGGTCTTCCAAAGATTTGTTCCACCAGGTCGTCATGATGGAAACCAAGACACTTCAGGAACACACCACCTCACAGGCGGCAGACGCAAACGCCAATGTTGCCTAAAAGCCTCCCAATCTTCCATAAGCATTACCTGCTGATGCTTGGCGCTTGCCACTTCGCAGACTCTTTGGAATGGGGCTCTGAGTGGCCGACAAGAACAACGTTGAAGCTCTCCGCCTGCAGTTTTCACCACCTCGAAGGGAAAAGGTCTTGCGCGAAAACCCCTTGAAGAAACCCGCAAAATCATAGCTACAAGCTGGGTCTCCAAAAAAGCTGAAAACCAGAAATAGACCATTTCCGAGAAGCGCACAACAGATCACAACAGCTTGGAGCGCCAAGGCTGTGTACAGCCTACTTTCGCAAGCTTGCAGAATACTTGATTCAAGCGC
The DNA here is from genome assembly GCA_009767595.1 of Symbiodinium kawagutii. Lineage (NCBI taxonomy): Eukaryota > Dinophyceae > Suessiales > Symbiodiniaceae > Symbiodinium > Symbiodinium kawagutii. The sequence goes on along the minus strand of VSDK01007408.1, from coordinate 129,999 downwards.
TATCCCAGCAGCGTGCGATATTCTGATAGCTTGTAGGTCCAATGCCCACGAAGCACGAACTTGTACCTTGTCATATCGATCTGGCCACGATTCGTAACAACAAAGCGCTCTCAAATTTGGGGCGCGCTGCACGGGAACGTTGCAGAACAGAACCTGGACGCTACACCGGCACCCTTGGAACCCGACGTGGAACCCGACAGAACCAGATCATGAACTTCCCAGACCTTCCAGAGGCCAAGCATGGGAACTGGGAGCCAACGTAGGCGCTCCGGCACCTGACATGGCTTCACCACCACTCAACTTAGCCGCACCCCACAGCGTGGGCGACGCTACAACGAAATCTTATAAAATTTGGTTCTGCACCCACAACTCAACCTGGACGCTACACCGGAGCCCTAGATGGCGGGCGAAGAAACCACCTGGCTGCTGGACTGAAAGTTTCGGGAACTTTAAGAAACTGGCTTGGACGCGGCACCAGGGAACTAGTCTGGGCTTAAACCCTATAGGAAACAAAGTTTTGCCGTTGGGGAAAACCAAACTGGTTGAAACAAGCACTGCCCACATATTTTCCCAAGTGAAAATCAAACTTACTTGTGAACTGTGAACATCTGTCTGAGCGCCCTACCACTGCATTCTCTTCAAGATGATCAACTTCACCGATGACAACCTTCAACACGCCCATGGCCTCAGGAGCTGAACAGAGCCGCATCAAAAGGTCATTCCACAGCGACACAGCACCCTGGCCTGAGCCAGGAAATAAATGTCAGAGCAAGCTGGGATTCGGAAATCAATTGAATCGCCACGCAACGCCGGCAAATCATCCAAAGAAAGGCCAGCAGCAGCATAGAATTTGGCAAGTATTGGACGGATGGACCGGATTGAAAGCGTTTTGTCAACTGCGTTGATGAGCCAATTCACCACGGTTGGAAAGACCACATTCCGGCGCCTGGCCACAATGGTCACAGAACGAGCCTGGTGTTGCAAGGCTGCCCGAACATTCTCAATCGCAAAGGCTCCATGGCCCACAATCACCACATCTTTGTCTTCGAAAGCAGAAGGAGATAGGTCATTTCCATGACCAAGTCCAATGAAATTGCTGACACTCTGGAATTTATCTTCGCCTCGGTGTCAAGGCCCCAGATTGAGAAGCACTGGTTCAGTCCTGCTTGGTCAGCGGGTAATTCCTTTCGATGAATCATAATATCCAACAAATTCGCAACTGCAGAAACAAAACACGTCTTCAAATGTCGCTAGCCATTCCTTGATCACAAACAATATCAATCATCAACCACTATTCACTTGCCACCTCAAGCCATGAACTTCATGAACCGTCATTAACAAAGTTCAATGGTGATCCAAGAGGGTTGGAACCCTTTTGGCCGTTGCAACTGCCTGGGAATTTCACATCATTGGGGCGATGCAAACCTCCCAGGAAGAAGGCCACGCTGTCGACCTGGATCTCTTTGTCTCGACTTGATTCGTCCGTATACTTCACCTGGTACTTGCCTGCCAAACGCCGCAGAAGTCCAGCTGAACAAAAACTACCAGAATTAATTACGCCTCTGGCCCATTTCTACTAATTGAGCTTTTACCCCTTGGGAAAAACGAACACCCCGTTTGTGTGGATTTGGTACGCGGCTGGGGCAGCACCCGCCTTGCGCTACTTTTGCCACGCCATGGACTGAATGCTGCAAGCGCAAGTCCGGCAGACTTTGAGCAATCGAAGTCACCTGGTCCATGACCTGCAACTTGCCCGGATACGTTGTTTTCCAAGGGGATGGCACGTCATAGTTCAACATGTAAGAAGGTGAGTCTATCTGAAGTTGCGAAGAATCATTTCCCAGCGACCAAGAACCGCCAGGCGTGGGAGACTTTTCCATCACAATGACCTTCTCTCCCAGGTTGACCAAATGTTGGGCAAACGCTATGCCACCCACCCCAGCACCCACGACCAATGTTGTTGCATCGATCACTCGATGATTTGGAGCCGACCGCCACCTTCTGGTCAACTCCTTCCTGATCAAAAGCTGCAAAGCATTGACCGTCGGAGCTTCAGCCAGCACAGCGGCTGGGAGTTTGATGCCAAACTCCTTTGAAAGCAGCCTTGGCAGTTCCGCCCCGCCCAGGGAGTCCAGGCCAAGCTCGTCGTTCAAATCTGCATCCAGGTCCAACATCGAAGGCGCTTCCCCTAGCAAGCTCAGCACTATACTCCGAATCCGGGACTCGAAGGCATGGACCGATTCTGGCTGAATCTGCCCCGGCTTTTCAGAATGGCTGGGCTGAACACTGGCATTGAGTTGTAGGCCACCCTGCTTGACCACGCAAACGCTCCCCTTAGCGCCTGCGGACAAAAGGTAGTTGAGCATGTCGATGCCTTCCACATTGCTCCACGCACCGATGCCAGCTTGGCGAGCACGGCTCAGAACTGCGTCATGCGCTGCCATTCCCACCTCCTTCCAGGGCCCCCATGCTAGACTCAACACAGTGCAGGGCGCAACTGATTGAAGTTGGCTGACGGCATCAAGAGCTGCGTTGGCAGCACTGTAAGGAACTTGGCCCATGCTTCCCAGCACGGCTGACACAGAACTAAAGAAGACAAGCCAGCCGGTCGGATTGAACAATTTCGGCAACATCAAAGCAGCCAACACTTTTGGCGCAAACGCCATACGGATGTTCTCTTCTGTTTGATCTGCCAGCATCTTGTCAGCCAACACACCAGCAGCATGGATGATGCCATGAACCTCTTGTTCTCCGACCTGCTCTGCTGCAGCCTTCAAGTCAGAAGCCTTGGACATATCGCAGCGCTGCCAAGTGATACGCTCATCGTGGAACTCAGGGTCTGTACGGGACAAGATTGTCACGCCTGCAGCACCACGGCCCAGAAGCCATTGCACGCAAATCCTTCCAAGCCCGCCATTGCCACCGGTCACTATGTACCGACCTCCGCAGCGAACAGCCGCTCTGGTACCAGAAATCTGCGCAAACCATTTTTCAAGCCGAGGAACCTCAAGCTGAACCCGGTCGGGTTTTGGACTGATCACTCGGCAAATTGGCTCATCACGGGCCGTTGGCAAATTCACACCTCCCAACAAAGCCTTTGCAGAATCCCAAGTGGAGGCAAGCACGTGCACCACCTAGCTGCGCAGGCAGAAGAACAAGGGAATTATAATGTGGGCAACCTCAATTGATTGTTTGTGTGATTGTTTCGTGTTCATTTCTGTCTGCGCGAATGTACTTTTCAAATTTCACCAGTAGAGTAGCAGCGCAAACATTAGCACGGCATATATATTTGATATTGTTCGTGTACTCGTGTATCCGTTCGTTTGCATGTGTTTCAAATCAGAATAATTTCTGTTCGCCCCCTGCATAATTTTCAGTAAAGAGACCCAATCCTGCATATCATGTGGCCCAGCAGTCCCCAATTGTGCCAGAGATCATCTTATCCCGATGTGAACCACATTGGCGACTATCTTGGGACTATGTTGGAGTAAGTGGGGCCCACGCAGGACACTTGTCCGGCAGGCACGAACCACGAAGGAAAGCGTGTTCATGTCACGGTTCAATCTGGGCCATTTGGAAGGCATGTTGGGCCTGCTGCGGGCGCATGTTGGGGCAAACAGGCGGCTATGTTGGGATGATGTTGGAGTAAGTGGGGGGGGGCCTCGCCAAACACTCACGACGAACCATGAAAGAAGGCGCGTTCATTTCATGGTTCAGTTTGGGCTGTTTGGAAGGCATTTTGCGGCTATGTTGGGCAGCTGCGACCGCATGTTGGAGCAAATAAGCGTCTATGTTGGGACAATTTTGAAATAAGTGGGGGGCCACGCCGGACATTTGTCAGGCAGGCACGAACCATGAAAGAAATCGTGTTCATTTCATGGTTTAATTGGGGTCATTTGAAAAGCTTGTTGCGCCCATGTTAGGCTGCTCTGGGGAAATGTTGGGGCAAATCGAAGGGCATAGTTAGACTATGTTGAGGCAAGGGGTTTTCAAATAATAAATAAACCATGAAAAATCAAAACATTTCAAAACACACGACTTAATGCATTATCTAGCTGCGCAGGCAGAGGAACAAGGGAGATATAATGCGAGCAAACCCAATTGTTTGCGCGATTGTTTCGTGTTCATTTCTGTCTGCGCGAGTGTACATGTACCGTTTCAAATTCCACCTATATATAGAATAGTTGCTCGTTGAAGATTGCCAAGGGGTCTTTTCACCCGTGCCTTGCTTGTTCATGGATGAGCCATGAATTCTCAAAACATCTCAAGACACACTGACATGATTTGCATGATCCCCTCATTATGGCCCCTTTCCCACCAGGCCTGCACATCCAGGCTTTGCTTCTCGCGCAAAGCGCTGCGTAGCATGCTGGACATCACATTGAAGCAAACCTTCGAAAAATCTCCACCCCCAACAACGATCACGCGACAGGCGCTGCTTCCGCCGCTTGCCTCCTGCAGGACCCGCAACATCTTGGAGGCACGCAGGGTCAAATCCTCCACCTGTTCTTCTTCTACCTTCTCTTCCCAGCAAAACATGAATGTGAAACCATGCGTGCTCGCAAAAGACCACTCTTCAATGTCCGACTCCTTGATGGGTGGAAAATCAAAATTTGGGGCCAGGCACTCTACGCACTGCCAGGTTGTTGAATAGATGAAATCAAAAGCCGCGGACCATGGAAAATGGCCGCCAAAAGGGGCTCCCTTCATCTGAATTGCCTGAATTTTGGCGCCAGGCGACAAAATTGCTTGGGCATTGCTGCCCCCGAAGCCAAAGGAAGAAACTGCTCCATTTGACGCATCGAGGCAAGTGAAGGCATCTGGGAAGAAGATCTGGTCAGAAATGTTCGGATTCAAGGACTTGATGTGCAGGTTCGGAGGCGCAACTTTGCTCTGAAGAACACGAATCAGCTTGAAGAGCCCGGCCATACCTGCGGAGCCTTCCAAATGGCCCATGTTTGACTTCACAGCGCCGCAAGCGGGAATGGACTCAGGAGTGGCAAAAACGGCCATGGTGGAAGCAGCTTCAAGAGGGTCACCAAGCTTTGTGCCAGTGCCATGCAGCTCAACCAACGTCACAGTGTCCAGAGAAGCTCTTGCCAAAGTGGTTCGGAACAAGGTCTCTTGAACCTTTCCATTTGGAGCAGTCAGGCTGGCGCTGCGACCATCATGGTTGGTTGCAACACTCTGCACCTCAGCCAACTTGGCATCTGCAGTTGGCTGCAGCACAAGAGCTGCTACGCCTTCACCCCGGCAGTAGCCATCTGCGCTAGCATCGAAAGTCAAGCACCGACCAAGCGCCGAAAGCATGTTCGCTGCACAAGATCCAATGAAGGGCTCAGGCCTGAGCATCACATGTGTACCACCCACCAGGGCTGGAGCATGGCGCTGAAATGCCATGTCCAACGCCACAAGACTGGAAGAACACGCTGTGTCAATGGTCATGCTCGGTCCTTTCAAATTCAAATGAAAACTCAAGCGGTTCGCCGTGATTGCAGGCGACACAGCTGCGCCCAAGAATGCTGAGGATCCGTGGTCTTGCCACAGCCAGTCGTGGTTGGCTTTTCCCACAAAAACAGCGGCCTCGGATCCATCCAAAGCTTTGCAATCTGCTGCCACTGCTGTGTCCAGCAAAAGGCGCTGCTGTGGATCCATGCACTTGGCTTCTGCTGCGTGAATCCCAAAGAAATTTCCAAAAAACTCTGCGCCATCGATGCAAGCCGCATGCTTTGTATAAGTTGTACCTGTGCTCCCACCTTCAACATCCAAGTAGGCGTCCAAATCAAACCTGGAAAAAGGCACACAAGTCACACCGTCACCGGTGTCGCCAAAGCTTTCCATTTCACACCTGCGGGGAGGAGCTGGCAGCAAAGAGCTTGCTGAAGCCACTGCCATTTGCAAAGTGCTTGATTTCGGCGCAAATTTTGCACCAACATGTTTCATGATCTCTCGTCCTGGCAGCATCACATCTGCCATCGAACGCAACGTAGGGTGATCGAAAACAGCAGTGTGGGCAAATTGGGTTCCAGTCTCTCGGCTCAACTCAGTGGCGAAATCCACTGCCAACAAGGAATCCATGCCCGCGTCCATCAGTGGAGCATCTGCATGAATGTCATGACCCAGCATTCTTTCGGCCAAATCTTTCAACTTGTCCAAAGCCATGGCCTCAGCTTCAAAATGGCACGGGGGCAGAAACAGATCCTCAAAGAGAATGTGGCTACTGTAGCTTGAAAATCCAAAGAATTGATCAACACTGCACACGTTTAAAAAATTACAGAAAAGATCAGAAAAGTATCACAAAGTACTGGCTACATATGGGCTACCGGCCATGATGAGGCTAGATTCTACAATTATGTCTAGAGTAAGCACTCTTGTTGCTACATGTCTGTTTGCGGGGCGCGTCAGCCCGCTTTTTCAAATCCGACACGAGAAGACAAGGAAAATCAACGAACAAAAAATGAAACCTCTGAGCACCACACTGCTGGTAAGCTCGTCTCATGCGTTGCCAGGGCTCTCTCTGAACGCTGGAAAGCGCAAGTCAAATTGGTGTTGGTCGGCCAATCGAAACGTTCCCACGCAATTGGCACTGCAGAGATTCGCCCCTCACAAGACGTCTCCAAAAGGTGTTCCAAGATGGAAATACCTTCCGCACTGCCCCATGCACCAATGCCAGCTTGGCGAGCACGGCTCAGAACTGTCTCACGCGCTGCCATTCCCACCTCCTTCCAAGGCCCCCACGCTAGACTCAACACAGTGCAGGACGCAACTGATTGAAGTTCGCTGAAAGCATCAAGAGCTGCATTGGCAGCACTGTAAGGAACTTGGCCCATGTTTCCCAGCACGGCTGACACGGAACTAAAGAAGACAAGCCAGTCGGTCGGATTGAACAATTTCGGCAACATCAAAGCAGCCAACACTTTTGGCGCAAACGCCATACGGATGTTCTCTTCTGTTTGATCTGCCAGCATCTTGTCAGCCAACACACCAGCAGCATGGATGATGCCATGAACCTCTTGTTCTCCGACCTGCTCTGCTGCAGCCTTCAAATCAGAAGCCTTGGACACATCGCAGCGCTGCCAAGTGATACGCTCATCGTGGAACTCAGGGTCTGTACGGGACAAGATTGTCACGGCTGCAGCACCACGGCCCAGAAGCCATTGCACGCAAATCCTTCCAAGCCCGCCATTGCCACCGGTCACTATGTACCGACCTCCGCAGCGAACAGCCGCTCTGGTACCAGAAATCTGCGCAAACCATTTTTCAAGCCGAGGAACCTCAAGCTGAACCTGGTCGGGTTTTGGACTGATCACTCGGCAAATTGGCTCATCACAGGCCATTGGCAAATTCACTCCTCCCGACAAAGTCTTTGCGGAATCCCAAGTGGAGGCAAGCACGTGCACCACCTAGCTGCGCAGGCAGAGGAACAAGGGAATCATAATGAGGGCAAACCCAATTACTTGCGCTGTTGTTTCATGCGTTCATTTCTGTCTGCGCAGGTGTACATGTAGTTACATGTGTTGTTTCGAATTTCGCCTACAGAATGATTACTGGTTGAAGATTGTCAAGGGTTCTCTTCACCCGCACCTTGCTTGTAGACATGGATAAACCATGAACGCTCAAAACTCCAAACATTTCAAAACACACCGACATGATTTGCATGATCCATTATGGTCCCTTTTCCCTACCAGGCCTGCACATCCAGGCTCTGCTTCTCGCACAAAGCGCTACGCAGCATGCTGGACATCACATTGAAGCAAACCTTCGAAAAATCTCCATCCCCAACAACGATCATTCGACAGGCGCTGCTTCCGCCACTTGCCTCCTGTAGGACCCGCAACATCTTAGCAGCACGCAGGGTCAAATCCTCCACCTGCTCTTCTTCTGCCTTTTCTGTCCAACAAGACATGAATGTGAAACGCTGTCCATCTTGACTGACCTCCGCAGCAAAGTCCTCGAGAAATGGCGTGGAAGAAAGATCAATGGGCGCAGCACTTTCAGCATGGCAGTTCGCTTCCCACCTCACTTGGTACAAGTCGTCGACTGGCCTACGCACGCCCAAGTTGCGGGCTGTCAGACCTATGCAAATTGCTACAACTTTGCCAGCGCTTGTCAGGGTCACATCACCTTTGATCTGTCCAACCATAGCAGAGGTCAATCGAACGCACGCTTCAAAGCTGGGCTTCTTGCCTGCAATGGGGACCGTCGCAAGGGAGCACTTGTCCAAACTGAAGGGCACACATACCCCAGCTACATCATGCCCAAGCACCCCAAGAAGCTGAAACGCGCCATCAAGCAAGCTCCAATGGGGAAACTGCAGGGCGTGTTCCCACACCTCAGCTTCCTCTGGAAGCTCAACCCTGCACACAGCCATGTTCCTCTTGCATCGAACATCTTTCAGGACCTGAAATCGTGGCCCCATCCGAACACCGTCCGACTGCAAGCGTTCATAGAAATTCACTAGGCTCATTGCAGCAAAACCACTGTCGTTCGACTCGACCCAAGTAGGTAGATCTGGCCTTTGGCTGTTCGTGAGTAGCCTGGCTTCTGCAACATCATGGTTCCCACAACGGATGAAGCCTTCAGAATTTCCAAGTTCCACCTCAATTTGCTGCGCATCCTGGCCCGTCAGCCACGCAGGTCTTTTGAAAAGAACATCGCTGAGTTCAATGGACTCGGCCAAACCACCTTGCTCTGCTTTGGCACCAGCCAGCATCAAAAGCAAGCTGGAAGCTGGGAGCAAAGGGCGTCCTGGCCATCACTTCCATCAAGCAGTCATGACTAGACATTTGAAAAAATTGTAGAACCCATAAAGTCCGGAAACAAAATTGAGACTCACAATAGACGGAAGACGTGGGCAACAGGTTCCACCTTACTGCAATGGAGATCAAAAAGCATGACGAACGTCTGGTCTGGGAGACAAAGGTCTGAGAGACAAAGTGGCAGCAGTGGGCAAAAGCACCTTCCAGATTCCTACAACAGCCGCCAAATCACCATAAATCACCCAAGGGAAACGAGGCTGGAAGCTGAGAGAGAAAAAATGGCAAGCAGAAACAAGTGCTTGTGGCACAGCAATCTACACCTTCCTTCGCAAATCACGGAAGGAGACAAGATTGGGAGATAAGAATTTGGGAGGCAAGAGTCCCAGAGAAAAGCAAGCACACATGCAGCGGGGAGCCAGATCCAAACTACGTACCACTTGGAATCTAACTTCCAAAAAATACGGTTTTGTTGCCTAATACCATCAATTTCATTTACCCACCTCATCGATAAGTCTTAAGATATCGAAATTACCATAATCAAAATAGGTTTAGAATGAAGTATACCTATTCTTTACAACAATGACATGCTGTCAACATTATTTTTCTGAGAAAAAGAAATTTTGGATCGCAAACATTTGTTCTGCACATCTACAAACGCAAAGCAAAAAAAACCTTTCACGAAAGCTTTGTTTGAGCATTTGTCCATGGGTTTGAAATTGTTAAAGCACTCGGAATGGGCGCTTGTCTTGAGGACCCTCAGTGGCAACCGGAGCTGCCAAAAGTTTTGGCGAACATGTCACCGTACCTGCAATCTTCTTTTTCTCGGGATTTCGAAACCTGCTTATTTCCACACATATTAAGAATCGTTTGGTCCAGAAACTTCTTTTGGAATTGGAAATGGGTTGTTTGGAGCGCATGTCAGCCATGAGTTTCCGCCAATAGCTTTTCAAACCTTGTTTACTTGTGGATTTCTTGCCTGTTTGCTGACACAATGGGTCTGGACTATGCTAGGGTAAAGTTGTCACAGTGTGCCAAAATAGATTTACTGGATGTTAGAAATTTGGCATTCACCATTGCCAGGTTTCCCAACCGCCTCCCGCAGACGAATATCCCAGAGTTGTGGAAAATGTCTTTTTGTCCAGCGTTTGGTCCCACAAAAGGGCCAGGAAAAACACTTTGTAAAAATGGGTCATCATGGATAAAATGTTGAAATTCTCGCCGCTGAGCCATTGAGGCTTCTCTGTTTGAAACAAATATGTTGAGAAAACATGAATACGGTGCCTTGATCCCCAACGCATCTCTTGAGCGACTTGGAGCGCGTGATCTGTCAAATCCATGTAGTCATCTTTTGAAACATTTTCCTCAGGTTGCTCCATCACCGTCACCTGAGGCCTGGGCATTCTCATGTGAAACATGGACTTCATCAACCATGTAGTCTACATTTAAAATTGAAAACCCAAAACAAGACTGCATCCTCATGCGAGTCTTCACGCAAACCTTCAAATATTTTGGTTTTGCACACCAAACCTCAGCGTCAATTGCTTGAATTGTTTGGCAAATCAGCATGGGTCAGGAAAACAATTTAATGAATCTTGCAACTCCCCATCCGGGAAGAAGCAACAAGAAGTAAAACAACGCCAATTCAAAAAGAAACATGTGTAGGAGTAGATGAGAGGCGGAACTCTGCTTGAACATGCTTTGCGCAGGGAACTTCTCTAGGGAAATTGTAATTGCGCATATAGACCCGTGCTACCAGTAGATGGCTCTGCGCGGTAACAAATTAAGTAACATACATAATACAAACCATACTTTTGAATGAACCTGCTGTCCGAATTTTTACGGCATCGTTATTTTCGGTTGCACATGGTTGTACTCTGAATGCAATACAACCCATCGATCCTTTTGAAATAGCATCTTAGTAAAGTCTACATTCTAGCCAAAGTGTGTGTATGTAATCCATACGCGCGCAATTTATATACCCTTTTCGAAATAACATGTAATGCTGCGGAATCAATACATGTATTACATGATGGCTTAAAATCTACATATAAAATTGCGTGTTAATTACATATATTGCATATCAATTTTCACCACGTTACATGTGGATTGCACTAAAAGACAAACAAGAGGTACCTGAACGACGAACGAATTATCTGAAAACTACGCTTAAAATACCTATGGATAAAATACCTATGGCTTATCAGCGCATTACATATGAGCATTTGCCATGGACTCAAACATTATTTGAGCACATGTCACCATGGGCAAGTTTACGTGAGCACCTGCCATAATCTGAAAGTTGATCTTTGCATTTGTCTGCAGTTTAAAGTCAGCGTTTTGTAGATTTGTAAAAGTAAGTTTGGTTCAGGACTGAACTCAACTCTTGATTTTCAAACAAATGTCCAATCTTTGCCCTGATTTTTTATCATCTTCAATCAAGATCTTTCCAATTTTGCTTCCAGGGATGGAGATTCCAACGTGAAGTGATTGCGGTTGAACATGGCAATTCTCAGATGATCCCGACCACCATCCAGAAGAAGTGGCAGCTGAAACCAAAGCCGCACCATGAAACCAAAGTTGTCCGCACCAAAACATGGGTTGAGGCGGTGAAGGTTTCAGGTTCTATGCAGCCAAACTTAATGGCAGCTTAAACCAACGTTGATTGTGATTAACCAAAGCGCTGAAACAATTTCCACTGTCCAAACAATACTGTATTTGAACAATAGTTCAGAAACCTACTTCGCATATTTGCCATTGAAGCAATTTGCATTCTAATAACTTTACCGGAGCAATAGTTCAGAAGCTTACTTTCGCATTTATGTCAGTCAAACCATTTGCATTGATGACACTTTACCCGAGCAGTAGTTCCGAAACTTACTTCGCATATTTGTCAGTGAAGCAATTTGCATTCGAATAACTTTACCTGAGCAATAGTTCAGAAACTTACTTTTGCATTTATGTCAGTCAAATCATTTGCATTGATGACACTTTCCCGAGCAGTAGTTCCGAAACTTACTTCGCATGTTTGTCAGTCAAGCAATTTGCATTCTAATAACTTTACTGGAGCAATAGTTCAGAAACTTACTTTTGCATTTATGTCAGTCAAACCATTTGCATTGACGACACTTTACCCGAGCAGTAGTTCCGAAACTTACTTCGCATATTTGTCAGTGAAGCAATTTGCATTCGAATAACTTTACTGGAGCAATAGTTCAGAAACTTACTTTCGCATATATGTCAGTCAAATCATTTGCATTGATGACACTTTACCCGAGCAGTAGTTCGGAAACTTACTTTGCATATTTGTCAGTGCAGCAATTTGCATTCTAATAACTTTACCTGAGCAATAGTTCAGAAACTTACTTTTGCATTTATGTCAGTCAAACCATTGGCAGCAATGCCACTTTACCTGAACAGTAGTTCAGAAATTTACTTCTGTTTTTTTGTCAGTGAAGCAATTCGCATTCTAATAGTTTGCCTGAGCAGTACTTCGCAAAATTTGCCATTGTGTTTCCGTCAGCTCAGCCATTTGCGTTATCGACACTTTACCTGAGCAGTAGTTCGTAAACTTACTTGCGCATTTTCGTCAATCAGAACATTTGCAATTGTTTGATTCTTTATGGAGCAGTAGTTGGGTTTTTTTTTACGCATCTTTGTTTAACTCATGACAATTGATGACAGCTGGCAGACTTTTCTTTGACCTTCGCATGCTTGCAGAAACATATTCACACCAAATGCAGAACCTGGCGCACACATGTGTTTTGTTCATACTGTTGTATCACAAGGCGATCAAATAATCGTGGTTTGAATGCACAAAAAGGATATCCACGCGACCTATGAGAAAAGCATACTCATCATATTGTTATCCCCGAAGATCCAAGATTAATTGGTTTTGCATCCAAAGGTGTTGTGTTTGGTACTTGCTCACATTTCAAAACAAAAACAAATAAGCTAAGGTGGTATCCCCAATCAGCAAGAGCCACAGATCTGAATGATTCCGCGCGTATTGCGGCATATTGGTATGTAACAAAGAAATCTGAGGCATGATCACGATGGCATGCCTAAGAAGCATTCACTGAGTTTGTGTAAATATCGCCCAGTTAACTGGGCTAAAGACCCCATAAGCTTACGCTGTTGGGGGAAGAACTTTCCACCACCTTGCCTGAACTCCCCACAACATTTCGGAACCTCCGGAACCTGAGACTGGAAGCTGCACCGCAACTTCCCGGAACCTTCCGGAACCTTGCCTTACATCTGCACGAACTTACCGGAACCCTCCGAAACCTTCCGGAACCTGGCCTACCATCTGCACCGGACATCCTGGAACCTTCGGGAACCCTCCGGGAACCTTCCAAAACCTGGCCTGCAATCTGCACTGGACTCCCCGAAACCTTCCGGAATTTTCGGAACCTTCCGGAACCATCTGCACTGGAACTCAGAACTTTCCAGATCCCTCCGGAACCTTCTGGAACCTTTGCGCCAGAACTCCCCGGAACCTTCCCGGAACCTTCCGCAACCTTGCCTGGCAAACTCCCTGGAACCTTCCAGAACCCTGCGGAACCTTCCGGAACCTGGCCTACCATCCACACCGGAACTCCCCGGAACCTTCCGGAACTCTCCGGAAACTTGCCTGGCAACTGCACCGGAACTCCCCGGAACCTTCCGGAACCTCCGGAACCTGAGCCTGGAAGCTGCACCGGCTCACACCGGAGCTTAACTGGGCTGAAGACCCCATAAGCTTACGCTGTTGGGGGAAAAAGGCTGCGGTTGCCGGCGGTTGCTACCATCATTTTGGTACTGCACATGTTGCTGTTGATCGCCGAGAAACCATGGCTTCGAGGGCAAGAAAGGTTGAAAACATTGATGCACATGTCCGACTACCTAATTTCAAGCGCTAATTTGCAACAAACATCGAGAAAATTGCCAAACATCCATAGTTTGACCAACATGTTTGATGAGTTTTGACACACAGTAGATAGAACCTGTAATTAGCTTATCTCGGGAAAGGACTTGTTCAATTCAAACCAGGTCTCCACCCACATGAGCGTGCGCGCGCGTCCGCAGAAATGATGTAAAATGAAAAGTCTAGGTTTTTTTGAATGATAAGAAACCCAAACAAGACCATGAGTTGCTAAACTTGGAACCATAAAGAACTTTGATAGACCATAGCACACGTCATTTTCCCGACAAATTCGCTGAGTGGCATTGATAAATTTGGCTGGTGAAGGACCAAAGCTGCACACATGGGTTTTGGTGCTTGGTTAAGTGGCCAAGCCTATGGACCATATCTGCACTGCTACTTCGCGGGAATGGTCGGCTCTTGGTGTATCAGGTTGGTTGGACCAGAACTGCACTCCTATTTGGCGGCTGGTGATTCCGCAAGTTGGAACGATTTGGGGGCCCAAACGACGAAGCTATTTGCTTGCAAACTGGTGATCTTCAAAGGTCCGGAGCCAGGACTGGTCTTTTGTTGGTGTTGCTGTCTACTGCGCGCATTTTACAAAAAATCTAACCACCCATTGGCTCTGAGGGCACGGAAACTATGGCATCGTAAAACCAATGTCTACAAAAGCATAGGACCATGAATGTCATCATGTCATGGCACGCAATTTCGGCAGCTGAACTACTGAGACACCCACTAACCCAGGCGAAGGAAACCGAGCCTACTTCTCAATGCACTCAATCGCAGTCTGATAACAACATCTACTATTATCTATCACTATAGAACCCACTTGTACATGCGACAACTGTCCTGAGATTGCATGATCTGAAAAGCGATCTCGGATGCTGTCACAACGCACGCTATATTCAGAGAGGCTGTGTCGCCGTGGCAGAAGTGGATTGGACATCCGCCTCCACGGGAGGAAAGACTTTTCATCCTTTTCCTTGGTCTGCTGGGAAGCAATCGGCTGAACTTTGGCGCCAGGCAACAAAATTGCTTGGGCATTGCTGCCCCCGAAGCCAAAGGAAGAAACTGCTCCATTTGATGCATCGAGGCAAGTGAAGGCATCTGGGAAGAAGATCTGGTCAGAAATGTTCGGATTCAAGGACTTGATGCGCAGGTTCGGAGGCGCAACTTTGCCCTGAAGAACACGAATCAGCTTGAAGAGCCCGGCCATACCTGCGGAGCCTTCCAAATGGCCCATGTTTGACTTCACAGCACCACAAGCGGGAATGGACTCAGGAATGGCGAAAACGGCCATGGTGGAAGCAGCTTCAAGAGGGTCACCAAGCTTTGTGCCAGTGCCATGCAGCTCGACCAACGTCACAGTGTCCAGAGAAGCTCTTGCCAAAGTTGTTCGGAACAAGGTCTCTTGAACCTTTCCATTTGGAGCAGTCAGGCTGGCACTGCGACCATCATGGTTGGTTGCAGCACTCTGCACCTGAGCCAACTTGGCATCTGCAGTTGGCTGCAGCACAAGAGCTGCTACGCCTTCACCCCGGCAGTAGCCATCTGCGCTAGCATCGAAAGTCAAGCACCGACCAAGCGCCGAAAGCATGTTCGCGGCACAAGATCCAATGAAGGGCTCAGGCCTGAGCATCACATGCGTACCACCCACCAGGGCTGGAGCATGGCGCTGAAATGCCATGTCCAACGCCACAAGACTGGAAGAACACGCTGTGTCAATGGTCATGCTCGGTCCTTTCAAATTCAAATGAAAACTCAAGCGGTTCGCCGTGATTGCAGGCGACACAGCTGCGCCCAAGAATGCTGAGGATCCGTGGTCTTGCCACAGCCAGTCGTGGTTGGCTTTTCCCACAAAAACAGCGGCCTCGGATCCATCCAGAGCTTTGCAATCTGCTGCCACTGCTGTGTCCAGCAAAAGGCGCTGCTGTGGATCCATGCACTTGGCTTCTGCTGCGTGAATCCCAAAGAAATTTCCAAAAAACTCTGCGCCATCGACGCAAGCCGCATGCTTTGTATAAGTTGTACCTGCGCTCCCACCTTCAACATCCAAGTAGGCGTCCAAATCAAACCTGGAAAAAGGCACACAAGTCACACCGTCACCGACGTCGCCAAAGCTTTCCATTTCACACCTGCGGGGAGGAGCTGGCAGCAAAGAGCTTGCTGAAGCCACTGCCATTTGCAAAGTGCTTGATTTCGGCGCAAATTTTGCACCAACATGTTTCATGATCTCTCGTCCTGGCAGCATCACATCTGCCATCGAACGCAACGTAGGGTGATCGAAAACAGCAGTGTGGGCAAATTGGGTTCCAGTCTCTCGGCTCAACTCAGTGGCGAAGTCCACTGCCAACAAGGAATCCATGCCCGCGTCCATCAGTGGAGCATCTGCATGAATGTCATGACCCAGCATTCTTTCAGCCAAATCTTTCAACTTGTCCAAAGCCATTGCCTCAGCTCCAAAATTGCACGAGGGCAGAAACAAATCGACTGGAAGAGAACGTGGCTAATGTAGCTTGTGAGATCCAAAGAACTGCGATTAACCCTACAAAATGTTCTTAAAAATGACAGAGAAGATCAGAAAAGTATCAAAAAGTACTGGCTACATATGGGCTACCGGCCATGATGAGGCTAGATTCTACAATTATGTCTAGAGTAAGCACTCTTGTTGCTACATGTCTGTTTGCGGGGCGCGTCAGCCCGCTTTTTCAAATCCGACACGAGAAGACAAGGAAAATCAACGAACAAAAAATGAAACCTCTGAGCACCACACTGCTGGTAAGCTCGTCTCATGCGTTGCCAGGGCTCTCTCTGAACGCTGGAAAGCGCAAGTCAAATTGGCGTTGGTCGGCCAATCGAAACGTTCCCACGCAATTGGCACTGCGGAGATTCGCCCCTCACCAGACATCTCCAAAATGTGTTCCAAGATGGAAATAGCTTCCGCACTGCCCCATGCACCAATGCCAGCTTGGCGAGCACGGCTCAGAACCGTCTCACGCGCTGCCATTCCCACCTCCTTCCAAGGCCCCCACGCTAGACTCAACACAGTGCAGGGCGCAACTGATTGAAGTTCGCTGAAAGCATCAAGAGCTGCATTGGCAGCACTGTAGGGAACTTGGCCCAAATGTCCGAACACTGCTGAAGCAGAACTAAAGAAAACCAGCCAGTCGGTCGGCTTGAACAATTTCGGCAAAAGCAACGCAGCCAGCACTTTTGGCGCAAACGCCATACGGATGTTCTCTTCTGTTTGATCTGCCAGCATCTTGTCAGCCAACACACCAGCAGCATGGATGATGCCATGAACCTCTTGTTCTCCGACCTGCTCTGCTGCAGCCTTCAAATCAGAAGCCTTGGACACATCGCAGCGCTGCCATGTGATACGCTCATCGTGGAACTCAGGCCCTGTACGGGACAAGATTGTCACGGCTGGAGCACCACGGCCCAGAAGCCATTGCACGCAAATCCTTCCAAGCCCGCCATTGCCACCGGTCACTATGTACCGACCTCCGCAGCGAACAGCCGCTCTGGTATCAGAAGTCTGCGCAAACCATTTTTCAAGCCGAGGAACCTCAAGCT
>VSDK01007408.1:97234-112729 GCA_009767595.1 Symbiodinium kawagutii | reverse complement strand
TGATCCGCTCATCGGGGAACTCGGGGTCTGTACGGGACAAGATTGTCACGGCTGCAGCACCACGGCCCAGAAGCCATTGCACGCAAATCCTTCCAAGCCCGCCATTGCCACCGGTCACTATGTACCGACCTCCGCAGCGAACAGCCGCTCTGGTATCAGAAGTCTGCGCAAACCATTTTTCAAGCCGAGGAACCTCAAGCTCAACCTGGTCGGGTTTTGGACTGATCACTCGGCAAATTGGCTCATCACGGGCCATTGGCAAATTCACGCTTTCCAACAAAGTCTTTGCAGAATCCCAAGTGGAGGCAAGCACGTGCACCACCTAGCTCCGCAGGCAGGGGAAGAAGGGAGATATAATGAGGGCAAACCCAATTATTTGCGCTGTTGTTTCGTGCGTTCATTTCTATCCTCGCATGTGGACATGCATCTTTTCAAAGTTCACCTACACAATAATTACTAGTTGAAGATTGTCACCGCTTCTCTTCACCGGCCCCTTGCTTGTACATGGATAAACCATGAATGCTCCAAACATCTCAACACACATTTGCATGATTTACATGATCCATTATGATCCTTTTTCCCTACCAGGCCTGCACATCCAGGCTCTGCTTCTCGCACAAAGCGCTACGCAGCATGCTGGACATCACATTGAAGCAAACCTTCGAAAAATCTCCATCCCCAACAACGATCACGCGACACGCGCTGCTTCCGCCACTTGCCTCCTGTAGGACCCGCAACATCTTAGCAGCACGCAGGGCCAAATCCTCCACCTGCTCTTCTTCTGCCTTTTCTGTCCAACAAGACATGAATGTGAAACGCTGTCCATCTTGACTGACCTCCGCAGCAAAGTCCTCGAGAAATGGCGCGGAAGAAAGATCAATGGGCGCAGCACTTTCAGCATGGCAGTTCGCTTCCCACCTCACTTGGTACAAGTCGTCGACCGGCCTACGCACGCCCAAGCTGCGGGCTGTCAGACCTGTGCAAATTGCTACAACTTTGCCAGCGCTTGTCAGGGTCACATCACCTTTGATCTGTCCAACCATAGCGGAGGTCAATCGAACGCGCGCTTCAAAGCTGGGCTTCTTGCCTGCAATGGGGACCGTCGCAAGGGAGCACTTGTCCAAACTGAAGGGCACACATACCCCAGCTACATCATGCCCAAGCACCCCAAGAAGCTGAAACGCGCCATCAAGCAAGCTCCAATGGGGAAACTGCAGGGCGTGTTCCCACACCTCAGCTTCCTCTGGAAGCTCAACCCTGCACACAGCCATGTTCCTCTTGCATCGAACATCTTTCAGGACCTGAAATCGTGGCCCCATCCGAACACCGTCCGACTGCAAGCGTTCATAGAAATTCACTAGGCTCATTGCAGCAAAACCACTGCCGTTCGACTCGACCCAAGTAGGTAGATCTGGCCTTTGGCTGTTCGTGAGTAGCCTGGCTTCTGCAACATCATGGTTCCCACAACGGATGAAGCCTTCAGAATTTCCAAGTTCCACCTCAATTTGCTGCGCATCCTGGCCCGTCAGCCACGCAGGTCTTTTGAAAAGAACATCGCTGAGTTCAATGGACTCGGCCAAACCACCTTGCTCTGCTTTGGCACCAGCCAGCATCAAAATCAAGCTGGAAGCTGGGAGCAAAGGGCGTCCTGGCCATCACTTCCATCAACCAGTAATGACAGGGTCAAGGCCAAATACGCAATCATGGCGCGTGCAAAAGTATTATGAAAAATACGTTACATTCGTCTTAGATGCGGCTTCATTCTTGCCGAATACAAAATTTGATACAGTATGTATATATATATATATAAAAATACATATATATATATATATATATATATACATACTTATATATATATATATGTATATGTGCGTGTGAACATCAGAAAAGCATTCAAAGAAAGTTGACCAGAGAGAGCGAGGAAATGCGGAGACGGGGAGAAAGAGAGAGAGAGAGAGAGAGAGAGAGAGAGTGAAAGAGGCCGGCAGGTAAGCAGGCAGGCAAGCAGGCAGACAAACAGACAGCGACACAACACGCCGACCAAAAACGCCTGCACGCAAGAACACCACCACACAAAAGTTGTGGCCCATGCGCAGCAACCAGAACACAAAAACACCAGCACAACAACAACAACAACAACAACAACAACAACAACAACAACAACAACAACAACAACCACCACAACATGCGGGTACCAGCGCGCAAAAGCACGCAAGAAACACCAGCACTCAAAAACACCACCGCAGGAAGTCACAAGAACACAAAAACACTAGCAGGCAAAACAACAACACACAAAAACACTGCCCCCTCAAAAACACCAAAGCACAACAAACACTGGCTCTCAAAAACAACACTCACAAAAATACTGGGCACATTACCGCGCTGAATGTATGGACGCACCACGGCGCTATTCTGTGGACATAACACCGCACTTGTGTTTATGGACGTAACACCGCGCTCATCTATGCACACCACATAGCACAAATCTATGGACTGAACACCGCACAAACGCAACACAGCACACATCCATGGACATCACAACGCACTAATCTATGGACACATATCACTGCACAAATCTATGGACAGAACACCGCACAAACCTATGGACAGAACACCGCACAAATCTATGGACAGAACAACCCGCAAATCTATGGACAGAACAACGTGCAAATCTATGGACAGAACACCGTGCAAATCTATGGACAGAACACCGCAAAAATCTATGGACGGAACAACCCGCAAATCTATGGACAACAACGCGCACATCTATGGACATATATCACTGCACAAATCTATGGACAGAACACCACACAAACCTATGGACAGAACACCGCACAAACCTATGGACAGAACACCGCACAAATCTATGGACATTACACCGTACTCATCTATGAACACACCACCGCACGAATCTATAGACACAACACCGTACTAATCTATACACACAGCTATGGGCATAAGGCTGCCCTATTCCATGAACAGAACACAGCACTAGTGTATATGGACACAACAACGCACTGATTTATGGACAGAACACTGCACAAACCTGAAAACGAAGGAACGGAAGCCAGCGGCCGAGAGAAAGGGGGCTGTGTTTGGGAAGATTAGGCGAGCAGGGTAGCAGTGGAGGAGATGAGGGGAGGAAGAGAAGAGGAGAAGAGGAGAAGAGGAGAGAAGGAGATTGGAGAAAAAGAAAAAAGGAGATGAGGGGAGGAAGAGAAGAGGAGAGGAGGAGATTGGAGAAAAAGAAAAGAGGAGAGGGGGGGCGCGAAGGAGAAGAGGAAAGTCGGAGCAGAGGAGAGGAGGAGAAGAGGACAGGAGGAGGGGAGAGGAGGATGGGAGGGGAAGTGAACGCAAGAAAAGGAGAGGAGAAGAAGAGAGGAGAGGAGGAAAGAAGGAGAAGAAGAGAAGAGGAGAAAAGAAGGGAAAGAAGATGAAAAGAGAAGGAGAGGAGCAGCATCGATATGGATAGGGGCCAAACAAAATTGAAAATTGGAGGGTCGAAGTTGCAGGGTAGCAGGAGTGACCAGAGAGGAGTTGAAGGTAGCGCTGGTACATGACCTTCAAAAAATGATGCCCGGTTACACCCAGATCCCCAGGTCAGGACGTAGATTTTGGGCGACTCTTGACCCAAATATCTACCAAACCCCGAATCTCATCCCGTTCGCCAAAAATAAGTCCCGCCAGCCTACCCTGCAGTTTTCGCAATCTACACTGGAATGTATTTGGAATCTGGCATGAATTTTGTGGCACACATGCAGATTGTCATGATGTAACCCTGCAATTGGCAAAGTATGCCAGACATAGGCGCAACTTTGCCGTACTTTGCGTGCCTCGGGCCCTAAATTCGTAGCATAAAAATAACATGTTCAACACGAAGAATTGACCCAACATAATCCCAAATGACCCCAATAAGTCAATGACCCAAGATCTGCCAAGAAGGACCCATGGTGGCCACATACATGTTCCAGAATTGAACCCTATACAGCTTAACATGTGCCCGACATAGGCGCAACAGCGCCTACCTAGAGTCTAGGGGCGAAATAAATGCACTGGCCAAAAGCAAAACCCACAGCGTAACTCCAAATGACTCTCTAATGGCCCAACATTCATGCTGAAAATGCCCCTTGTGGCCACATATGTTCCAGCCTTGAGTTCTTCACTGCGCAACATACCCCTGAGATACGTGCCAATTTGCCTACCTAGGCCCCAAAAGTCTTGCGGCGAAACAACGTGAACTGTTTACGCCAAGAACTGGCCCTGAATACAAAACCAATATATTTCCAAATGGTTGCCAAATGACACAAATAAAACAGCTGAAGCAAACGCACTTCATGTAATAACGCTTACGCACAGCAATTTTACTGCGCCTGAGCGCAAACACTGCCAGCAAGAAATGTGTAGCGACACCATCTTGAACGCTAATGGAAACACCTTAAGGGCTGGCGTTGAATTTAGGGATGCGCACGACGCCGTCCTTGAAGCAAGAAACATCTCAAAATGAAATCGAAAGTCAGTCAAATGGAATCAAAATTAGTACAGGCCAGCTACTGTACCAGCCGTATCAAACACAATTTTGGCCATCTGAAATCAAAATATTCTACTGACCACGGTCTGCGTAATTCATTTGTGCGTTCAATCCAAGGAACACCTTTCAAAAAAGCGAGGGGTCAGTGAATACTCAATGATGGAAACGCAGGGACTGTGGATGTGCTCAGGCTATCCCAACACACACTCAAACGTTCAGACTCTCAGACTCTAGCCACTCAGCTCCCCAGCCACTCAGACTCTCAGCCACTCAGCGAGAGAGGAGAAGAAAGGAAAGGAGAGGAGAGAGGAGAAGAGAGAAAAAAGAGATGAGAGGAGAGGAGGGAGACTTGAAGACGTAAAACGTGAAAATGTAGTTTGAAGAAAAACATCTACGACCCTACGATAGAAATGTTCGTGCATGCGACATCCCCGTCCTGAGATAACATGATCTGAAAAGAGATCTCGGATGCTGTCACAACGCACGCTATATTCAGAGAGGCTGCGTCGCCGTGTCAGAAGTGGATTGGACATCCGCCTCCATGGGAGGAAAGATTTTTCATCCTTTTCCTTGGCCTGCTGGGAAGCAATCGGCTGAACTTTGGCGCCAGGCAACAAAATTGCTTGGGCATTGCTGCCCCCGAAGCCAAAGGAAGAAACTGCTCCATTTGATGCATCGAGGCAAGTGAAGGCATCTGGGAAGAAGATCTGGTCAGAAATGTTCGGATTCAAGGACTTGATGTGCAGGTTCGGAGGCGCAACTTTGCCCTGAAGAACACGAATCAGCTTGAAGAGCCCGGCCATACCTGCGGAGCCTTCCAAGTGGCCCATGTTTGACTTCACAGCGCCACAAACAGGAATGGACTCAGGAGTGGCGAAAACGGCCATGGTGGAAGCAGCTTCAAGAGGGTCACCAAGCTTGGTGCCAGTGCCATGCAACTCGACCAACGTCACAGTGTCCAGAGAAGCTCTTGCCAAAGTTGTTCGGAACAAGGTCTCTTGAACCTTTCCATTTGGAGCAGTCAGGCTGGCACTGCGACCATCATGGTTGGTTGCAACACTCTGCACCTGAGCCAACTTGGAATCTGCAGTTGGCTGCAGCACAAGAGCTGCTACGCCTTCACCCCGGCAATAGCCATCTGCGCTAGCATCGAAAGTCAAGCACCGACCAAGCGCCGAAAGGGCCTTCGTTCTGCAAGCAGCTATAAACATTCCTTCATCTGCAAAAACATGCGTGCCCCCGACAAGCGCCATTTGACAGCCCTTTGAACACAAAGCCCCTGCCGCTTCGCAAAAAGCAACCATGCTTGAGGAACAGGCGGCGTCAACAGCAACGCTGGGCCCCCGCAAGTTGAAGACATAATTGATTCTGTTTGCCGAAATTGACGGAGATGCTCCACTTGCAGCATGGGAGGACGCATTCAACCACCCTTTCGTCAGCCAATCATGGTTCGCCTGGCCAATCCAAACTCCCACATCATCTCTCCCGTTGGCAGGCAAAGATTTTTTCGCTTGCTCCAGGAGCAAACGCTGTTGCGGGTCCATGGCCCATGCTTCTGCCGCCTTGATCTGAAACTCCTGGCGCGCAAAAAACTCTACGTCGAGCATGCACGCAGCATGTCTTGTGTAAACAAGACTCTCGCCCTCATCATTGTAGTCAGTGTACAAGCTCAAATCCAAACGTGAAAAAGGCACCTGCACAACAGCATCATCTCCTTCATACAAGTCGATCGCCCCAGGCATGGATCTTGGCCAATGGCAACTCATGGTTGCGATTTGCATTCTGTGAGCCTGGCTCCAGGGCTGCAGAGCGTCGACATCGCGCAGCGAACTTTTCATCATCAACTCAGCAGCAACGCGGCCAACTTCATCAGCAAGATCTTTCCCGTACTCACCAAACATGAACTCAAAATGGTCTGCTTTTGTGGAAATGGGCGAAATGGTTGCACCCCTGAACACCTTCTGCAAGATACTTCCAACTTCCTGGTCGCTTTGAAATCCTTGCGACGCCTTTTTTTTGAAATCAGAACAATAGCTGTTTTCCACTTGGGCTGTGACATGAATGCATGGTAGAAACAACTCACGCGCTTCCAAATGCCTGGAAATTTCTTCATACCAGAAAGAATCTCGGACAGAATCCGCTGGGAGCGCGCTCAAAGATGCAGAAGACAACGAAGGCAAGTTCCGTGGGTCAAAAAGCATAACAGCAAATGCACCTGGAGCCCAGCCAGCATGAAGCAGTTCAAGCGCCACGGTGGCACCGAAGGAGAGCCCACCTACTGCAATGGGCTGCATCAATTCCCGCACCATGGTCCGCAAGTCTGGCCCCAGAAACTCCAAGATTTCCTTCAAGCAAAGTTTCTGGCCTTCACCAGGCCGAGGTGGCATGGCTGCAAAAACAGGACCCCGCCAACGGGAAGCAAAAGCGCCAAAAGAAGTCTCTACTCGCCCCACGGCGCCCCCAATCAAGAACAACGCAATGCCCTTGGAAGACTCGCCGGCTACCCCAGTCCGAAGCTGCTGCCACGGATTCACTCGAAAGCTGCCGGCAATGCGCCTGGCCACCTCTGGAATGGTGGTATGTGTGTAAATCACAGTTTCTGGCAGCTGCAAAGCGAATTCCTGGTTCAACGCACTGGCCAGCTCGATCGCATCCAACGAAGAAATGACTTCAGCCAATGGGTCAAAATCTCCGCAATGTGTCTTTGCTTTGCTAACAACAATGGCTCGGACACGGTCCAAAACATCTTCATAGGGCAGCGATGTCTTTTCACGCTCATTGCCAGAAACAATATCCTGATCTTCGGGGCGAGCGTCCTTTTCTGACAAACCGCGCTGGAATGCACAAATAAGTCCGCTGGCTCGACGAGACAAAGTATGCTCCAAAAGCAAAACACCTAATCTTGCAGACAGGGCCGCCCAACCACGTCTTTCAGCAAGCTTCATAGCTCCACATCTCCTGGACATACCCTGCTTCCAAGGCCCCCACGCTAGACTCAACACAGTGCAGGGCGCAACTGATTGAAGTTCGCTGAAAGCATCAAGAGCTGCATTGGCAGCACTGTAAGGAACTTGGCCCAAATGTCCGAACACTGCTGAAGCAGAACTAAAGAAAACCAGCCAGTCTGTCGGGCTGAACAATTTCGGCAAAAGCAACGCAGCCAACACTTTTGGAGCAAAGGCCATACGGATGTTCTCTTCTGTCTGATCTGCCAGCATCTTGTCAGCCAACACACCAGCAGCATGGATGATGCCATGAACCTCTTGTTCTCCGACCTGCTCTGCTGCAGCCTTCAAGTCAGAAGCCTTGGACACATCGCAGCGCTGCCAAGTGATACGCTCATCGTGGAACTCAGGCTCTGTACGGGACAAGATTGTCACGGCTGCAGCACCACGGTCCAGAAGCCATTGCACGCAAATCCTTCCAAGCCCTCCGTTGCCACCGGTCACTATGTACCGACCTCCGCAGCGAACAGCCGCTCTGGTACCAGAAATCTGCGCAAACCACTTTTCAAGCCGAGGAACCTCAAGCTGAACCTGGTCGGGCTTTGGACTGATCACTCGGCAAATTGGCTCATCACGGGCCATTGGCAAATTCACGCCTTCCAACAAAGTCTTTGCGGAATCCCAAGTGGAGGCAAGCACGTGCACCACCTAGCTGCGCAGGCAGAGGAACAAGGGAGATATAATGTGGGCAACCTCAAGTGTTTGCTGTCTGCAGGAGTGTACATGTATCGTTTATTATCGTTTCAGATTTCACCTAAAGAATAATTACTAGTTGAAGATTGTCAAGGCTTCTCTTCACCCGCGCATTGCTTGTACATGGCCATGAATGCTCAAAACATCTCAAAACGTATTTACATGATTTACATTACCCAGCATGACCCTTTTTCCCTACCAGGCCTGCACATCCAGGCTCTGCTTCTCGCACAAAGCGCTACGCAGCATGCTGGACATCACATTGAAGCAAACCTTCGAAAAATCTCCATCCCCGACAACGATCACGCGACAGGCGCTGCTTCCGCCACTTGCCGCCTGCAGGACCCGCAACATCTTAGCTGCACGCAGGGTCAAATCCTCCACCTGCTCTTCTTCTGCCTTTTCTGTCCAACAAGACATGAATGTGAAACGCTGTCCATTTTGACTGACCTCGGTGACACTATTCTCAAGGCTTCGTATGGTCGAAATGTTGACGGGCCTCATTTCCGACATGATTTTTCTCCCAACCCATTTTGGACACTGAAGCAAACAGTCTTCCGGCAGGGCAGGTCCGAAGAAAACCCTCTTGTATCTGATATCGGCCGCGCTTTTAGAAAACATCGTCCAGCCAGGACTCTCTGCCTTTTGCAAAACTGCAAAGGCATTGCTTCCACCGAACCCAAAGGAGGACACACTGAACACTTGCTGGCTACGCTGTGCGGCGCAGCTCCATGTGGAAGGGATGAAGGGAATAATCTCCAAAGCTGGCATGGCACCTTTGGCAAGAGTAACATCTGGATTCAGATTCTTTAGGTGCAGGTTTGGGGCGCCAACATAACCCTTAGCGCTGCACAGCGCCACTTGTTTCAGCAGGCCAGCAATCCCCGCAGAACCTTCCAAATGCCCAACATTGGATTTCAAGGCTTGGAGAATGACACTCTCGCCATAGGTTGCACGGACTGCTTCCAACTCCAAAGGATCTCCCAAACGGGTTCCCGTGCCGTGGAGCTCATGGCAAAGAACATCGC
Organism: Symbiodinium kawagutii; assembly: GCA_009767595.1. NCBI lineage: Eukaryota > Dinophyceae > Suessiales > Symbiodiniaceae > Symbiodinium > Symbiodinium kawagutii. The sequence goes on along the minus strand of VSDK01007408.1, from coordinate 103,475 downwards.
AACCATCGACCTGAGCAGCATGAAAACCTTTGCGGACCAAAGCCTTCTGCGCTTCACAGCTAGGCTTTGTCAAGCCAGCAGTGGTACCGTGCTGGTTTGTGCTTGTGCCCAAAATGTAAGGTCTGTCAACAGGTCCCTGCGTGTGCAGAGCCAAGAACATGGCCGCCACTCCTTCGCCCCGGACAAATCCATCAGCGCTTCGGTCAAAGGTGGCACAGCGGCCGGCTGGAGACAGCATTCTGGCTCTGCAAGCATGAAGGTACATGTCTGGCGCAAGCAAAACATGAGCCCCTACAACCAGAGCTGCAGCTATGTTCATCGCCAAATCTGTCGCAACCAGGCTTGCCGAACAAGCGGTATCCACTGCAATGCTTGGGCCCCTCAAATCGTGGCAGAAACTGATCTTGTTGGCTATGATGGACGGCGCAATACCAGTGCTTCCGTATGGAGCTGGCGCTTGCGTGGCTACCATCTGGTCGTAGTTCATTTGACCGACATACCTGGTTGCCCGCGGTAAGTTGACAATAGCAGCAAAAGATCCCCGAAAATGTTCCCTATGATGATGGGAAGCAAATTATTAAAGCAATGGACAGCCAACATCATATGTTTACCCTTGAAACATGCTTGTCAACGGCTGAATATATACACATATGTGTATCAAAAAATATTCAAAAGAATAAAAAGAACATGTACCACTGATATCAGCGAAGACAATTTTGTTTCCTTGAGTTCTTAATTTTTCTATTTCCGGAAGAGTGTAATTTCTTAGCGTATTGCTGACCAGGATGCGTTGATGCTGATCCTGCTCAGAACCATGTTTCATGTGGACGCGAACCAGAAAACGCGGAAAATACCACTGATATTCAAAATATACACAAGATTCTAGGAAATTGCGGCATAATACACCTATATAATTCACTGCGTATGACGGCTGAGAAGCAAAGAATGAAACGTAGCGAAACTACCAACCAGATCCGACCAGGCACACTCCAACATCCAAGGACTGATGACCACCTCCAAGGAGTGCCTGTCTCCCAGCTTCTAAAGCCAATCGTTGTTGAGGCTCCATGGCCAAAGCTTCATCATGGGCAATCTCGAAATGGCTGTGATCAAAAGCCTCTATGTCTTGGACGAAGGCACCGTGACGTGCATAGATCCCCTCATACTCCTCCACATCAAAGCGCGTCAGCGGGATGGGGATCAAACCGTTCACACCACTTCCAAGCTGGTCCAGTTTGCAAGGTAAACGGGCGGCAACTCCACAAACTGAGCGCGCTTGACTGCGATTGGAGACTTGGGCAGGCATCGGCATTAAATCCACAGTCAATTCTGGAGCCACCAAATACCTCTCAGCCATACTTTGAATCGTCGGATGATCAAAAACTGCATGAGATGGCACGTGTGTCCCCAGCTCCTCTTGGATCAACTGCTGAAATCTGATCAGCTTCAGCGAAGTCATCCCCGCGTCCACCAAGTTCTGCTTGACATCCAGATCCTGCTGCAGGAGCGTCCGCGCAATCGACAAGAGTCTGCGCTCTGCTTCTTGGGGCAACATGCACCTGGAAGGAGGCAGGGCTTGCAATACCCTGCCCGGCTCTTGCGGATCTGGAAGGAATCCATTTCGATGATCTGCCAGGTCCATCAGCTTCTGTCTCTGAACCTTCCCATTCGCACTGCTTGGAATCTAAAGTCCACGACTTTGGCCACATATGCCTCCAAACTTTACCACTCAACCCCCACTTGCTGTTTGGGAAACTTCGGTCGACATGTTTAAAATTCCAAAACGCTTACCCAGGTTTTGCCAGCCTTGGCAATGATCCTTGAAGGTGTTGCTGCACTGCCTTTTGCTTCGCTTCCTTGCTGCTGTCATCCGACTGTCGCAAACATAGGAAGCCCCTCAGTTCGACGTCGCTCCCAACTTTCTTCGCTGTTACAATGGCATGCTCCTGGTCGCCCAACTTTTCTTGAGCTTTCTGCTCGATCTCACCCAGCTCCACGCGGAAGCCGTTCACCTGGGGCTAAAGAAGACCTTGCCTCCCCAAGATAAACAAAAAACGCAAAGTGTTCAAAGAATATCTGCTTCTTGCCATCTGTTCTCCCTGCGCAACCGGCCACCTAAAACAAGTTTTGGCAACCTAGGGTTTTCACCCGCGTCTAAATGTCCAGCACTGACCGCCGCTACTAAAAGTTCGACCTAAGACTGTAGCTTTACCAATAGCACTAAATATGATTGACTGATTTTGATTTTGGGGATGCCCCTTTTCGGATAATCATGTTGCTCCCGATTTGTTTGCTTATTATCCCGCTTTATCATGAACCGCTAGTGAGCCAGATTCATACACGATCCATACTTGCGCCATTCTCATGAAACGTTGTTCGCGCTGGGACCCACACCTTGACTTGCTGGTCCCTTCGTCCCAAGATGCGGATCTCGGAATTGGAAAGGTACTGGCCCTCATCTCCCGTCCGATAGAGGCGTCCAAGATCTGTGTGCTCAACAAACCTCAAAGCTGCATGCTGCTTTTCATCCAAGCACTCTGCGCCGCGAAGCACCCAGAAGAAACAAGCACAGAGAAGGCATTTGTTTGTTGCTTCCAACCCCTGCAATTACATAAAGACACATCTCTTGAACGTGCTTCACCCATGTCGAGCTGTTGCGCATGAAACAGCGGCACAAGGGCATAAAGTTGTTAGCCAAAAGAGTTCAAGCATCGATACCAACACCCTACAGTTTGCATGTTGCATCTATCCTTGGAGCTTGCTGGCCAAGTCGGAGAAATCGAGCTTTCATTCCGAGCTGCGATGGTTAGTATCCATCTTACCAATGCTGAAATAGCAAATACGGTCTCTTGATACGGGCGGGGAACGATTCTCATGCCAGGAACTACGGATATATCTGGATATATCAGAATTATCTTTCAAATTATTTTTTCGTGGCCAAGCAATATCTGCTCACATGAATTGCCAAGAAACGATTTCTGTGTCTTCTCTCTGTCATCGAAATATTCTTTGGCAACTCCTAGGCCACCAATGTAGATCTCACCAACGACATGCTTTGGGCAAACGCGCTGGCGTTCATCCAAAACGTAGATGCTCTGGTTGGGAAGGGCCCTGCCATATGGCACCAAGGGCACATCCACAGGCGACCTCTCGGAAAACTCGTGGAAGTTGCTCCATATGGACGCCTCTGTGGCTCCGCCCAGCGCGATGAAACGGAGCTGTGGAAAACGCTGCTGGGCCTTGCGTTCCCGGCTACACTGGGCATTCCCAGCGATCCCACGGTGGTAGGACGTAACAACAACTGATCAATATCTACATCGAGATATCCGCCAGTCAATTTGCACATATCTAAATTATATGAATATATACATTAAAAAATATGATTAGCCTATAGATGTAAAAAAATAATGATTTATTGATTGATTGATGGATTGATTGATTGGTTCGTTTTTTCATTTATGTACCTAACGTAAACCAATACACATATGTCTTATGTCATGAATCAACTATGTCATATGACTAAAAGCGAAACATACGACAACCAATCAACAATCAATGGACAACCACACGGCGCGATGGCTCGGGGCATGCTCCAACATTGGCCCCACAGGCTGGGAAGCTGGTAGCTTGACACTGTCAAAAATATTAGACAATTTTTGCGCGACTATCTTGGATATCAGTAAATCAAATGTGGGTGAACTCTATGTTTGAATTGATAAATCATCCAATAACTATTGCTATTTGATCATTTCAGATCGGTCCAACCGCTATCAAATTAAAAATCAAACAATCAAACACCGTAAGTTGGTCAGCCCTGCCTCCTGGGCAAAGCTGGTGTTGATGCAGTCACCGCTGATCAAAGCAGCTCGGATGGGAAGGAACTGCTTGTCATCCCACTCCCGCAACAGCAACTGAAAGCGCAAAGGCACCGAGTTCCAAATGGTGATATTTTGCTCCTGGACCACATGGCAAAGGTCTCGGTAGTTGTGCAACTTGCTTTGATCTGGAAGAACCACGGTTGCCCCTGCCGCTAGTGTTCCAAAAATGTCATACACTGACAAGTCGAAGTTCAAGTTCGACAAGGCAAGAACCTGAGAGCAACAAGACCCCGCAGGATCCACGACAAACCGAAAACATGTTCAACGCTGCGATCTCCGCCAAGAGACACTGTCCCCTTTGTTCATGTGGATCAGCTCATTGACGCTGATGCAAGTGTTGCAAGCAGATTCATGAGAAATAACCACCCCTTTGGGCTCGCCAGTGGAACCTGATGTGTAGATGATGTAGGCCGAGGCAGAAGGATGGAGCGATGCGCTGCTCGCTTCACGTTGCTCATCCAAGAGCTGCTGAGTCACCTGCCACTGTCATCAGGCCAGTTCCCTTTGAGTGATTTCCTTGGCAAAGTAGTGAATCCCACCTTTCAAAGCTATATTGATTTGAGCATGCGCACATCGATCTTTATTTGATTCATTGCATCTACTTACGTAGCTTTATTGGTTCATTACTTCATTCATGATCATGTATGTTTTTGTAAAATCTATGCGCACATGAAAAAATAGGGGCAAACAAGTTGAAGGACCATGTGCCTGGAAGCAGCGCAGGTCTGGGAAAGTCTCTGCAAGCTCCTGTTGGACCTCAACGTCCTCTGCAATGAGGATAGAACTGCAATGTGCCTTTTTCAGCACACGACGCCATCGGCAATCACTCTGCTCCAAGGGTACATAGCAGCAGCCCGCTTTCAGCACAGCCAGACACGCCACAATCTGCTCCCAACCTTTGCGCATCAAAATCGCCACGCGGCTAGGCAGAGACTCTTGAGGAGATTTGCTGAAGCTGCTCAAGCGATAGGTCAAATTGCTGGTGGCCCTGTACAGGTCGGCAAAGGTGAGTTTCATTTCTGGGCTTCGAACTGCCACATCACTTGAGTTTGCCACGCTGGCCTTAGTAGTCCGTCTCCATCCATCCATCCGTCCGTCCGTCCGTCCGTCCGTCCGTCCGTCCATCCATCCATCCATCCACATCCATCCATCTCCATCCATCTCCATCCATCTCCATCCATCTCCATCCATCTCCATCCATCTCCATCCATCTCCATCCACCTATCTCTATCCATCGTCTAGCTCCAAAAACTATGATCGATGGATCTGTCGAAACAGGACAACTCATGACACCCTTTCAGTGAATTGACCATGCTGCTTCAGCCGAAGGACAGGAAGGGCAAGCTCGTGTAGCAAATGGCTGAAGGCCGAGTAGTCCACCTCATTAGAATTTGAAGAAACCTTGTCTTCGTTGTTTTCCAGCGCCTCCAGGGAAAGCCAAACAAGTGGGAAAAAATGACCCTTGAATCCTGCGAACAGATCGTTGGAATGGACAAGGCACCTACAAAAAGACGAAATCGCTGACCACTGCCGATCTGGAAACAAGCCGCAAGTCTGGTGGAAAGATGACATCAGTTGCTGCACGACATCTTCACTGAGCCAGCGCTCATCATAGTCAAAGTTCCACATGAGCTCTCCTTCGGCTTCATAAACCTGCCAATAGGACCCAATACACATTGAGGAAAGAGCTAACACTCCTCCAGTGAAAAGACGCAGAATATATACTCCCAACGTTCATAATTTCTTCAAGGCACGGAAAACGAACTAATGGCCTACGAATCCCCGAAACCACAAGAACAAAAAAGTTGAAGCAGGAACAAGCGTGGTCTCCCAACATTGATTCTCTCGGGCCTGCGGCCGCTCCGCAACAACCCCGCCCTAAAACACTAAGCTGCACTTGCCCAACTAGCTTCTTAACAACCAGCTAGTCATAAACCAGCTAGTTTCTGCCCAACTAGCTTGTTTCCCTGTTTATGATATGATTGGGTTTCCCTGCACTGGCTTCTTATGACAGGCTGCAGAAATTGAAAGAAAATCAACGGCACGGCACCTGCACATCCAAGCGCACGGTGGGAGTTTGGGTGCGTTGGAACTCAATCCTAGGCACCTGACCCCCGAAAGAAACGGGCTCCACCACGTCGAGCAATGACGTAAAAACCACAGGCAAAATCACCTCGCAAGGGACCACACGTGCCCCTAACATCATGCCAACCAATAAAAACACAAGCTATATGACCAGCAAAGCGCGACCAAAGAAAAACAAAAATAACAGAATGACCTGACCAGGACTCAAAGATCAAAACCATCGCGCAACCCTTACATTACATTATCGCCATATAAAATTTCAAGAGAACGATTCAGCA
>VSDK01007408.1:79585-90419 GCA_009767595.1 Symbiodinium kawagutii | reverse complement strand
TGATGATGATGATGATGATGATGATGATGATGATGGTGTTGCTGGTGGTAGTGATGGTACTGGTGATGGTGGTTGTGCTGCTGCTGATGATGATGATGATAGTGATAATGATAATGATAATAAGAATAATGACAATAATAATAATTGCAGGGATGTTGCTGCTGGTGATGATGATATCTATTATCATTATTATTCCTATGATTAAGGTGATGGTTGGGGTGGCTGTGTTGCTGCTGATGATGATGGTGACGATGATGATTATCTTTATTATTACAATTCTTAAGGTGATTGTTGGGGTGGTTGTGTTGCTGCTGATGATGATGATGATGATGGTGATGATGATGATGATGATGATGATGATGGTGTTGCTGGTGGTAGTGGTGGGTCTGATAATGATAATGATAATGATAATGATAATGATAATGATAATGATAATGATAATGATGATGATGATGATAGTGATAATGATAATGATAATGATAATGATAATGATAATGATAATGATAATGATAATGATAATGATAATGATAATGATAATGATAAAAAGAATAATGACAATAATAATTATTGCAGGGATGTTGCTGCTGGTGATGATGATATTTATTATCATTATTATTCCTATGATTAAGGTGATGGTTGGGGTGGCTGTGTTGCTGCTGATGATGATGGTGACGTTGTTGATTATCTTCATTATTACTATTATTCAGGTGATGGTTGGGGTCGTTGTGTTGCTGCTGATGATGATGGTGATGATCATGATCGTGATGCTGATGATGATGATGATGATGATGATGATGATGATGATGATGATGATGATGATGATGATGAGATAGCAACGGTTTCACAATCCGAGCCTGTGATCTCGGGAGTAATATAGCCCATCGTTGCTAGCATTGAGATTCTGCCGTGCTTTAATTCTGTCTGCCTCCTTCGCTTGAAGTTCTCAACACTTCCATCAGCTGTAAATCCTGCAAGCTCAAGAAAAGATATTAAGAAACAAACAAGTGAACATAGAACGCTGGTAACAACAATGAATGATTACATGGTAGCATCAACAAAAAAGTAAACAGAACAACCTCAGCATGGCCACTCTCATCCTGCCGGATCCCAAAATCCGACTGGAGCTTGCACACCGAGTTCATTCTCGAAAGCGCGCAAAGGGGAAGCTGTGTAGTTGGCCCAATCGCCCCACGCACTTCCGGTCAAGCCATCCTATCACGCGCCAAGCGTCATTGACTTGAAGGACAAGGGTTAGGCATCATGGTCAATATTGTTTTTAACAGTGACTGGTGACAATACTGCCTGGAGATCATCAATGGTGACTGATACTGGGCGATCATGAGTAAAAATAACGGTTGGTTAGTCATAGTATTTCGTGCAAAAATGTGCAAAGCAACATCGCCAATCTTGACTTTGGAACTCATTTGTGATGGAATACGTTCGTGCAATTGCATCGCAAATGTGCACAACAGAAACAACAGAAACAACATAAACATACATAAACCACCTCGTCCAATTAATATCGAGAAACAAAATGATTCTATGCAATCAAGTTGCTTGGAAAAACATGCCGATGATGGCCATCATAGCAAGTCTTCCGTTCGCCAGTTCGGCCGAAAGTTTTTTCGTCTTCTCGGCAGGGTCAGACGCTGTCAACACCTTGAAGCCAAAGTCGCCAGCGGCAGCGGGAGTTCCAGGTGACTGATCCTGGGAAACCTCGCAGAAAGCCATGTATGCCAAGATCTGACCCCATCCCGCGGCAGGGACTTTGGAGATGGCCGACAAGCCATTGGGCACGTCAGCGAATTTAAGACCGGCAGATGGCGAAAGATACCCAGGGAATTTGCCTGAGCGATGTTGAAACCCGATATCAAAACGGTGAAACGCTTCCCTTACTTTCAACAATAAACTACTAAAGTGATCTAAAGTAACACTCCCTCCCCGTCGCTGTGGTCAACAAACGAGCAAAACAACCAACAAGTCGTTCTCTGACTCAATGATGATGATGATGATGATGATGATGATGATGATGATGATGATGATGATGATGATGATGATGATGATGATGATGATGATGGTTTTGGTGATGATGGTTGGGGCGCTTCTGTTGTTGTTGATGATGGTGATGATGATGATGATGGTGATGATGATGGTGATGATGATGGTGATGATGGTGTTGCTGGTGGTAGTGATGGTACTGGTGATGATGGTTGTGCTGCTGCTGCTGGTGCTGCTGCTGCTGATGATGATGATGAGGATGATGACGATGATTTTGGTAGTGGTGGTAATGTTGATCGTGGTGATGGTGATGATGATGATGATAATGATGATAATGAAAAAAAGATTAATGACAATAATAATTATTGCAGTGATGTTGCTGCTGGTGATGATGATAAGTATTACCATAAATATTCCTATCATTAAGGTGATGGCTGTGTTGCTGCTGATGATGATGGTGACGATGATGAATTTTTTTTTTATTACAATTCTTAAGGTGATGGTTGGGGTGGTTGTGTTGCTGCTGATGATGATGATGATAATGATCATGATCGTGATGGTGATGCTGATGATGATGATGATGATGATGGAGATGATGATGGTGTTGCTGGTGGTAGTGATGGTACTGGTGATGGTGGTTGTGCTGCTGATGATGGCGCTGATGATGATAGTGATAATGATCATGATAATGATAATTATAATAAGAATAATGACAATAAAAATTATTGCAGGGATGTTGCTGCTGGTGATGATGATCATTATTATCATAATTATTCCTATCATTAAGCTCATGGTTGGGGTGGCTGTGTTGCTGCTGATGATGATGATGATCATGATCGTGATGGTGATGATGATGATGATTTTGCCGATGATGGTTGGGGCGCTTCTGTTGTTGTTGATGATGGTGATGGTGATGATGATGGTGATGTTGATGATGATGATGATGATGATAGTGTTGATGATGGTGATGATGATGATGATGGTGGCGGCGGTAGTGATGGTACTGGTGATGGTGGTTGCGCTGCTGCCGCTGATGACGCTGATGACGCTGATGATGATGATGATGATGATGATGATGAAGATTTTGGTGATGAGGGTTGGGGTGTTTCTGTTGTTGTTGATCAAAGTGTTGAAAATGATGATGATGATGATGATGATGATGATGATGGTGATGATGATGTTGATTATGATGATGATGATGATGACGATGATGTCGATGATGATGATGGTGACGACGACGATGATTTTGCTGGCGGTAGTGATGGTACTGGTGATGGCGGTTGTGCTGCTGCACCTGCTGCTGATGATGATGATTACGATGATGATGATGATGATGACGATGATGATGATGATGACGACGATGATGATGACGATGATTTTGCTGGCGGTAGTGATGGTACTGGCGATGGTGGTTGTGCTGCTGTGGCTGCTGCAAATATGTATATTTATGTATTTGTTCCATGTATGCAGTATGGGCATATATGTACACATATACGTATACATGATAGATACCTGTGCAGATATTTGACGGAGTCTTGCCGCCGCTGATCTGGGTTCTCACAAGCAGACAGCTTAATCATATGTAGTCAGACGACCAAATGGTTTCTGGTGATTGAAGGATGATTCTTATCTCAATGTTGATGGCAAGGATGATGATGATGATTATGATGACGGTGATGATGATGATGATGATGATGATGATGATGATGATGATGATGATGATGATGATGATGATGATGATCATGATGATGATCATGATGATGATGGTGATGATGAGATAGCAACGGTTTCACAAACAGACAGACAGACAGACAGACAGACAGGACAGACAGACAGACAGACAGACAGACAGACAGACAGATAGACAGAAGACGCGGCGAAGGTAGTCACTTGCAACCAAGAGACACGTCTGCCACACCTTAAACACAGCACTGGACGCGCCAGTGTTTTTCCCCTTAACTCAAAAAAAGGGAGTTGGTCATTCCTGTCGACGACACCTTTGACGTACTGCGCGCTTCACAGAAACATCCAAGAACATCCATGAGGACTTCAGGGAAACCCTGAATTTCCCACCAACCTTCCGAAACCTTTCCGAACCATACCACCCTTCTCCAGAATTACTGAACAACTAAGCTTGGGACTGGGGTCATCGTCAGGTCTGGCACCATGGCAAAACTAACGGCCCCTCTACCTTCGCCTTTTCCCTTTTTACCCTTACCCGGCCCTTTTCCTTTTCCCTTGGCTTTCCCTTTTGCTTGCTCAGCAGCGTTGTGGTAGCCCCTGCACTTTGTCCTGCCGCCGCCTCAGCATCTGCTCGGGATTGCGCGCGTTTGCGCTTTTCAGGGCGAGTCTTCGCACGCCAACACTGCACTTGGCTACCGCCTTTCTCCCGGTTGGCTTCAGACAATGCATAGTTGAGGTATGCACTGATTGACCGCTCCACGCGATCACCCACACTCCCCAACCTCCACACCGACGTGAAACAGCCAGTCTTACGGGTCTGCCTGTCCTCTCCTCCAAATTCAGGTTCCATCCGCAAAAGTTCACCATTTTCTTGAGTTTGCATAGGGTTACGCAGACTGTCCGCCAAATCCCTGGCATGTTGCCCATACTTGGTTGCCTCACGTCCCGGAGCTCATCAGGCATGGGCCAACTGATCCCCAGAGCCAACGCCAACGCCTTCTCGCCTGCCTGCCCATCCCGTACCACCCGCACCGCATCACTGCGCACCTGCCAAGCCTCCTCCAACTCCTGACAATTGAGCACAAAAGCACGAGCCCGGGAACACAACCTATCCGCCCGATCATCCGTCCGATGGATTTTCTCAGTCAACCAAGATTGGCCAGTTTTGAGCGCTCCTAACCGAGCTTCGGTATCAGCAGCCGGATCGGCCACGCTGAGTTTACCCGTTCAAGCTTGCGCCAGTAGCGACTACACACAGACCCCAAATTCTAGGATAGACTACCTTGACCTATGCACCTGCCCCGGTTTTGACTGGCATATAGCCGTCAGCCCAGCGTGTAGCCGGCGCGCAACGTTTGGACGTCCCATTGGGAGTCTCGTTGAACCGGGGTTTGACCTAAACCTGGTTTACACCCGGCACTTTTTCTTGCGATGTCTTAGAGAATCCTTAGACGCAAACTCTCGCGCGCAGCGTTGGCAAGTCCTGTTAGCTTATTCAGACCCATTACAGATGTAAACATGACCTGGTAAATTCCTGACTATCATGGTTGCCCCACACTTAAAACACTGTCCTGGACCCGCTTCATCTGGCATCATAGCAAAAACAGGCTCAGCAGCTGGAGCAGCTTTTGCTTTTGCAACTCGCGCGGCCTCCCATCGCCCACATTCGAATTCATGGACCCTTAACACCCTCAAGTCCTCCATGCGTGTGTGACAATATCGGCACGTCAAATTGGTGCACCTATCTCCTCTACAAAGGCGCTCATGTGTACTAACGGATCGTTTTTGAAATTCTATACCACATTTCCTACATCGGCCTTGCCTAGGATCCAGAGCCACCCCAGGGTTGGTACATTTGTTTTCATGGTTTCCCCGCGCGTACGCATCATAAAACCTAATCCCACGCTTTCTACATACTTCAATCATGCGGGGGCGCTCCACCGAATCCACTGCGGTGAACTGCTGCCCTGTGCCCCCAGGTCGGCGTAGTAGTCTGCCTTGTCATTTCCTACATCCCCGGAATGTCCTTTGACATGTTTAAACGTTAACGGTCTCACATCTCTAACCTGATCTACAAGGTTCGCCACTTTCTGCGCCAGAAATACGTTAGACTTTGGTTGGGCTACCCGCACAGCAACATCCCGCGCGTATTCAAAATCGTAGTGAACAACTGCCTTGGCTGTGGATCCATCCATGTTTTCTTCGACCCCCTTTGACAATAGCCACAGACATGCTTCTCCAATTGCTGTCAATTCCCCCGCGTTATTGGTTTCTTGTCAGCTCCTAAATAATTCGGACCCCAAGGGTCACAAACTACCGGGCCATAGAGAATGTAATCTGGGTAAATTACCGCCGCCCAACCAGCTCCCCCACGCGAACCTGAACCAGCTCCCCCCCGCCTGTTGCGCTGCCTGAGCCTGTGCGTGTAGACGCCGTTCACCTGAGCGCCTCACTCCCGATAAGTCATATGAATGTCTCGCGCGCTTGAATTGCCGTCGCGGTAATGACTCCGCCATTCTGCCCCAGCAATCCGGAAAAACACACCTTAGGGCCAAACAAAAACAAAGAAAACACCACACCTCACCCCGGCCACCTCACCTGACAACGACGCCTCGGCCACTGACGACCGTTGTACCTAACCTGCCACAACAACAGGGAAAGGAGATCCTCACAAAATTTTTGAAAACTATTGAAAACTAACAACAACCTATTGTATGTTTTTCTTGTTGATTTTTTTGGGCATTTGATGGACAAAATTGTCTTATTTTTTATGTCTTTGCTTCATGGTTTTGGATTTGTTTGGTTTCACTGGAGCTGAATTCTTGAAATTAATTGAATCTTTTTGAATTCATTCCACTGCATTACTTGAGATTGCTCTGGTTTATTTTACACTCGCTGAAATCGTTGCAATCTGAACTTATTGAATTTATTTGGGATCATTTGAGGTTACATGGACTTTGTCTAGAACTCATGGCAGCTTGCACTTCTTGAGTCTACTTCAGACATGTTGGAACTGTTTGTTTTATTTGAATGTAATCAAAGAATGTGACTTATCTCGACTGGGTGTGCGAAGATGCATTATTTGAGTTGGGCAGGGAAGGTGATTTACTTGAGTGGAACACTTGAAATTCTTTTACTTGAGCAGAATCAATGAACTCGATTTTTTTGAACTGGAGAACTGACTCGTTGTTTTCTGAGTCGGCTTCGAACTCAGTCACATTTCGCATGATCATTGAATGAAATTCAATGAAAATCATGGATTTGCGCCAGAAATTTTCATGTAGTTTCGATGTAGTTTTGACGCAGTTTTGATGTAGTTTTCAAAAGTGTATACAGTTTGGGCTAAACTGTATACAGTTTAGCCCAAACTGTATACTTTTTTGAAAACTACATCAAAACTGCATCAAAACTACATCGAAACGACATCGAAACTGTATAAATATTTTTTGCAGTTTGTCATTGATTTGGGCAAAATTTTGATAATGCAAAACATTTTCTAAGAAGTTACATGGGTTCTCAAATACAAGCATTAAGTAAAGCTGTTCTCAAGTAAAACAAATCTCAAGTCAAAACATTTTCAAGTACACCGCTTCTCAAGTAACATATTTCTCAAATAAGTTGCGTTTCAAGTAAAAATTCATTGGCGCGCCATTTCAAATGTGTTTGCGTTAGATTGCTTGGGGTTGAAATCAAGTTTGCCTGTGAGAGCATCAATTTGATCTCAAGCAATTTGTTTTCTTTTTCCTTCTGCCAGAACCATGGCTGACGATAGCGCCGATGGCAAGAAGCCTAGAAGTCGGTTGAAGCGGAGCAAGACGCTACCCCTTCTGCGCCCCCTGAGACTCCTAAGAAATCACCAACCCACAAGGTTCCCAAGTCTCCAGACGGCAAAGCAAAAGCCAAGGCCAAGGCGAAAGCCACAAGCAAAGCAAAGGCCACCAGAGCACAGAACGCAAAAAGAACACGCAAAGAATTCATAGCCTTTTTTCAAGTTAGATGGAAAAATTGGCAGGTTTGTTTTTATTTTTGTTTTCTATTTTACAAAACAACAATTTGTCAATGGCAACCAAAACTACTTTTAGACAAAATCGGCCCAAAACAACTTGGAATTGCCAAATGCATTGAAAAATATTTTGGGAAATATTGTTGTTTTTTCAAAATTCAAGAAAAAACGATCTTTTCTGGTAATGTAGTTTTACCGTTGTTTTTAATTTTACAAAAATTTGTATACAGTTTCTATGTTGTTTATGATGTTGTTTTAATGTTTTCTCAAAATTTACTTTTTGGCAAATTTAATAGTCAAACTAAACTAAATCCTACAAATAAACTAAATTACTATAAAAACTAAATTTACTAAAAAAGCAGACGCAGGGTACCTGTTCGGGGGGCCGCGCGGCGGCTTTAGCAGCCTGTCTAGTAGCTGAACCTTGACAGCCAAAATCATGTACTCAAAGCAACCGAAAATCTTCGATCCTTGTTTCACTAGCTTCCTTGCTACCTCGACAAAAACCTTCACGTGACTTCACACTCCCTTTTTGGAGTTCGAGCCCCCACTTCCGACAGCGACCTTTGGTCGGGCCCAACGCAACACCTGGCATGTCACATCGACCTTCATGGCTTCCTCGCGCTGGCGCACCATAAAACCTCATACCACAACGCCTACAAACCTCCATGAGCCTGGGGCCGCGTTCCTGAACACCGTGCCACGCAGCTGGAATATATCTATCCACCCCCACTGTGGGGTACTTTTCCTGCGCCCCCCAACCTTCCAAAGCTCTGACGACGGGGGATATGGCGGAACCGGAGAAGGCGGCTTTGGCGCACTTGATCAACCAAGTCGGCCAATTGGAGCGCCAATTGCTTATTGACTATATGAGGCTGAGAAGCTTGCTGCCAAGTTTCGAACATGTTCACGCGCGTAATAAATTTCAGCACTTACTGGTTGTCCGTTTTCGTCTCGTTCGGTAGAATGAATTAAAAGCTGAAACATGCTTCATCAACTGCCGCCAATTCCCTAGCTTGCGTGGCCGGCGCTTCCAAACCAAGAAAAATTAGGGCCTTGAACGGCGTTGGACGACAGGCCCAAATAGCACAAAATCCGGCGCGATAGGATGTTGGGGGGCTAGTCATCAATGATGGCTGCCCAACCAACACCGGCACCACTTCCATCCATACCCATGGGTAAAAATGCACCTCAACCACGGGTACTCCGTAAACCGAAAGCCTCTACTGGAAGGGCCCCGGAGCAAACCACATAAGCAAGGCGTTCCAAGGGCTCACGCGCCGGGCAGAAACGATGATGGCGCAAATCCAGCTTAGCAAACCAGGTCAAACAAAATTCGCATTGAAATGCCGGAGCCGAAACCAATCTTCAGATTGGATTCCCGCTTGCCCGAGGCACCGCTCCCACCATCGCGATTCACCAATGAACACACGGGATTTAAGAGGTCGCCCTTTCCACCATCCAAAGAGAACCTGCATGGGGCGTCTATGGGCAAACATCCTCGCCGCACGGCCTCACCAAGTTAAAAAACTCGCGCTGCCATATGTGTGGCAGAGGCCAGCCAGCAGCCCTCCGAAGCATTTCCCCAATCATACGATGATCCTGAAGTGTCTGACGACGCAACCCCGAACGTCTAAGAAAACAGGCTTTGAGGGTCTGATCGATACGTGTCAATAACAACTAGACGACGGTTGGCCCGAGAGCGAAAAAAGCGATGTTATAACAGCCTCAAGTATACGAAGCAAAAATAATAACGGATCGATTTACAGATGCAGCGAAAATGATGGTGAAGATGATGGTGATGATAATGAAGTAGGAGAAAATGATGGGAAGGTTGCGATGATGAAGCGTACCGGCGCAAAACGCGCCACAACTTAACGTACCAGCGCAAAAAGTACCAGAGCAAAACCTACCAAGACAAAACGTACCAAGACCAAACGTACCACAGCAAAACGTACCAAGTCAAAACGTACCAGACAGCAAAACGTACCAGAGCAAAACGCACCAAGACAAAGCGCGCCACATCAAAACGTACCAGCGCAAAACGCACTAGAGCAAAACGTACCACAGCAAAACGCACCAGACAGCAAAACGTATCAAGACAAAACGTACCAAGACCAAACGCACCATAGCAAAACGTACCAAATCAAAACCTACCACAGCAAAACCTACCAGAGATTGAAAAGTACCACAACTTAACCCACCAGCGCAAAAACGTACCAGCAGAAAACGTACCAAGACAAAACGTACCAAGACCAAACGTACCGCAGCAAAACGTCCCAAATCGAAACGTACCACAGCAACACGTACAAAACCTACCACGCCGCAAAACGTACCAAATCGAAACGTACCAAACCAAAATGTACCAGCGCAAAACGTACCAGCGCAAAACGTACCAAGACTCAGACAGCAAAACGTACCAAGACAAAACGTACCAAGGCCAAACCTACCACAGCACAACGTCCCAAATCAAAACGTAAACACAGCAAAACGTACCAAGACAAAACGTACCGCACCGCATAACGTACCGAATCAAAACGTACCAGCGCAAAACGTACCAGAGCAAAACGTACCACAGCAAAACGTACCACAGCAAAACGTACCACAGCAAAACGTACCAAGACAAAACGTACCGAGCTAAAACGTACCACACAGCAAAACGCACCAAATCAAAACCTACCACAGCAAAACGTACCAGACAGCAAAACGTACCAGAGCAAAACGCACCACAACTTAACGTACCAGCGCAAAACGTACCAGAGCAAAACGTACCAAGACAAAACGTACCAAGACCAAACGTACCACAGCAAAACGTACCAAGTCAAAATGTACCACAGCAAAACGTACCAGACAGCAAAACGTACCAGAGCAAAACGTACCAAGACAAAACGCACCAAGACCAAACGTACCACAGCAAAACGTACCATATCAAAACGTACCGCAGCAAAACGTACCAAGACAAAATGTACCACACCGCAAAACGTACCAAATCAAAACGTACCAAAGCAAAACGTACCGCAGCAAAACGTACCAAGACAAAATGTACCACACCGCAAAACGTACCAAATCAAAACGTACCAAAGCAAAACGTACCAAAGCAAAACGTACCAAAGCAAAACGTACCAAAGCAAAACGTACCAAAGCAAAACG